>QGMI01001025.1:0-13887 GCA_007821535.1 Lachnellula occidentalis | reverse complement strand
TATAATAGAAGTAATAAGATAATAATTATAGTAATTTAAATTAAATTTAAAGATACTATTATTAAAATTTTTTTTTTTTTAAAAAACTTTATTATGTAATATTATTGGCGGTGTATAGGCCGAAGGTCTATCATCATATATATCCTCATTGATCCTTCCTATCCTCCAAGCTCGATTTATAGTAGAGAGCTTGCTAGCATTTATATAAATAGTAGTAGTGTCGTGGGGTTGCGAAGCGCCACCACGTGATCCATAGTCAGGTACTCAAGCTGTGGGAAGCCTTATAAAACGGGGCTTCTCTACTCACTTAGAATACCATCTATTTTATAATATATTTTATTACTACCCCTTATTATTTTACTTATTAATTATAAGTGTTCTATAAGTTAGATCCTAGCTATAGAGTTTGTAGTTATATTACCCCTTAATAAATTAGTAATTACTACAAGGGGCAAAGTATACTCTAGGGCTTATAGGATACATTTAAATGCTATCAACTAAAAAGGGGAATAGGAAGCCTTTATTACAACTATCTAAGACCTAGAAGTTAAAGCTTTTAGGAGTTTTCAATTACGAGATAAATTATAGAGCGTTACTATAGTAACTACATAGAGTATAGTACTATTTTCGATTGAAAATGCTACCTATTTAATATTGATATCTAGAAATGATAGTAATAATAAACTATAGGGATTATACTAGCAAGGACTTATTAGTTTAGTACTCTTTGCTTATAGAAACCGGTTTTCAGCAACTAGAGAAAGGTTATGATTACGTTTTATTAGGATTAGTAATATCTTAATATAATTTAAGTTTAAGCTACGACTAAGTAGTCTAAGCTATTACATTAAAGTGAGCTAATTATAAAGGCGTTTTGGCCGATTACTTAGAAGCTAGAAATTATAAGAAGAGAGAATAGGTCTATTAGGAATAATTATAAGGCTAGTACTTCGAAATCTAAGAGGGCAATTCCTTATTTTGCTAGGTCATATAATTACAAAGTCTTTTAGAAGTAGTCCCTATATCTCAATTATTAAGGAAAAAGAAAGTTTTAGGCATATATATTAGATATTACAGAAGTGTATAAGGGATTTTTAGGTGCCTAACGCTAAAATTTAGGGGTTATTTAGATGCCCTACGTCCTGTTTTTAAGTCTAAATTTTGATTTTGCTCTTTACCCAAAAATCTCAGAAATCGATATTAGTTCATTTTTATCCTAACCTCTTTCAAAAGCAATATCACTTCGATACTAGCATATCACTTACTATTGATATATCTTCATTTAACCTATAAACTCCTACTAGATTCACCTAGATAATGCCTATATTAGACCTCGCAATTAGTAGAGTTAGCCTAGTAAGAGATAGAATACTAACTGCTTCAGTAGAAGCTATTACTAGCAACTAATAGGAAGTAAAAGATAAGGCCCTAAGTACTTCTTTAGGAGATATAGCGTTTTTGCCTAGCCTTAAGCTAGAGAAGCTTCTAATAAGGAAGGAAAGGAGGAAGCTAGCTATAGAAGTAAAGTAGAAGTAGTATACTAAACCTAAGAAGAAGATAAATAGTACTACCTCTCTAAAGATACTAACTATCATATTAGACAAACTTGGTAGACCTAAGAGCTACTCTAGTAATATCTTTATAATAGGAGGGTATAGTCTAGACGGATTTCTAGAGTAAATTAAGCCTTTTATTATTAATAATAATTTCGTTAGGGATACCCTTAAGAAGGAGTCTTCTAAAAAAGATTTATCAAAGAAAAAGGAAAAGGATAAGAAGCTAAAAAAGTTAAAGGTAGTACTAATTCTATTATTATTAGACGATTTATTATCTTCTTCTTTATCTTTAGAGTACTCTTTATCTAGTAAGGAGTTATCGATATTAGACGCTAAGTTAAGCAATAAGGCTATAAAGAAAACTCGAAGGTCTAAGTCTAAATTAAAGAGGTCTTACTATAAGAAAAGCCTCCTACAACTTACCTTTCAGAACCTAATACTAATTAAAAGGACCTATAGTATGCCTTCTTTTGATAGAACTAACATTATAGAGTACTTTAGGACTTTAGAACGATACTTCAAGACTTATAGAGTCAAGTATTTAGATAAAAAGATTAACTAAGCTATTTAGTATATAGATTCCTGAATCGCTTAGAATATAGAACAATTCGCTAAGATAATAAAAAGCTAGAAGAGGTTCTAGGAAATCCTTTATAAAGAGTATTAAGCCGGGAATATAGATTAGATAAAGTATACTATTAGTTATCTAGACTAAGTTATCTAAACCTTTTAGGGAATAATAGGAACGATTTCAAAGATATAGATCTAGACTTACTACTAAGAATTTAACGATATAGTCATAGGATTACCTTAAGAAGTTAGGTTAACTAACTACTAAATAATAATAAAGTTCCTCTAAGGACTTCTATAAAACCTTTAAGATAAAGTAATAAAGTACGCCTATAAGGAACCTAAGTATAGTTAAAAATATATACAGGAATTCAAATAGGTATACGATTATATTAAGAAGGATATTACTAGTATCAAAGAAATCAGTTAATACCTAGACAAGTAGTTAATAGTAATATTGCTATATTAGTTAAGCAAGGAGGTAGCCTCGATTTACTTGCTAGTCTAATCGATTCTACGTAGACTAAAGGAAACTAAGAAATCGAAGGGTCTAGTACTACTTTATAATATACTATAAGATGATAGATAATTGTAGAACTAGTCAATAGATAGCGTTTCCGAAAAGGAGCTAGAAGATATTATAGACGGGCTCAAATCGCTCTATATTAACCAAATGATTGCGAACTGAATCTATAAGTAGCTTATAATAGTCGAAATTAATAAGCTTCTACTTAACGTTCTAGAGGAAGGTATATCTAATATGCTAGTAGTGCTAGTATAGGTAGGCTACGTATAGAAAGCAGATTTTGCTAAATATCAATAGTACCTAAATAAAATTTTACTAGGAATATAACCCTAGCCGAAGTATTAATAGTAGAACTAATACTAGGACTACTAGGTATTCTATAGATTAGGAATTATCTACGAAAAGAGGAAAGACCCTAGAGATCTTTCTAATATAGTAGAAATCTATCTTAGGCTATAGCTTAAGGATAAAGCTAATTCGAAGCTAATTTAGCTTAATCCTAATTAATCATAGCGCTTCTAAGTGCTTATAAGATTGGGCATAAATGACAAGTCTATAGGCAGTATCGTAGATATGCAAAGGGTAGCTCAAGTAGTACTATTTAGTAAAGAAGTCATAATAGAAGTTATAAATATTAAAGCATAAGAGGTCCCTAAAAATAAAGGGGCACTAGAAACCTAGATCTTGATAGAGGAAAGTACTATTAAAATCTAGAATCTCTTAATAGAAAGGAGAGTAGTAGTAGAGCTAGTCCTAGGTAAGACAATTTAGAAAAAGAAGCCCTAGAAGCTAAATAAGACGCTTTAAGAGAAGCTATAAGAATAGGCTTAGCTAGCCTGAATGAAGTCGCCTGAACCTAAGCCCGAGCTATAAAATAGTATTATTATTAACGTACTAGATAATAGACTACTACGAGCGAAACCTAAGCTAGTAGTAGTACCTGCTAAACCTAGAAAAGAAAAGCATTCTATAAGAGATAAAGAAGCAAATAACTTATCCGACATATAGATAGTAGACAATAAAGGAGATAACTAATTAGAGGTTCTAAAAGTAAGTCGTACTACGAAATAAGCTAAGGTACGAAAGGCGCTAAAAGCTATAGGGATTATAGAAGAGTTATTATTCGAAGCCTAGGTACGAATGCCTATTAGACTACTAGAACTAGGTATTAATATTAGAAATCTTATTATAGGATTAGGTCTAATAGATAAGAGAATACTAGATAAAAGCTTAGTAGAAAGGAAGATTAACTGGAAAATAAGGAAGATACTTACTAAGGCTAATATCTTAAACTTTACCTATTATAAAGAACTAATAAAACTAGTTAGGATTAAGAATTTTATTTATTAGGAAGTAGAATCTATAGAATCTATAGAAGTCAATTTGATAGAATTTATAAGATTCGCTTACTATATCTCTCTTATACTAAAGGTAACGATTACTATCAAAGGATAGAATAAAGTAATAGATTACTATATAACCCTAGATAGTAGAGCTGAAGTCAATATAATAAGTACTACTACTATATCTAAGGCTCGAGTTACCTTTACCCTAGATTATAAGATACAGATAACTAGTATTACAAGAAGTCAAAGCAGATTCTTAGGATTTACAGATAACGTTATAATAGTAATTAGGAATATAGTTATATGCTCCCGGTTCTATATTATCCTTTATAAAGCTAAGAAAGTTATCTTAAGGATACCTTTCTTCTAATAAGCTAGGGTAAGCTTTCGCTATCCCTAAGATAGCATAGGTAGACTTATTATAAGTCTACTAGTCGACCTTAAAATAGGGGATATTACCTAATTTATTACTAATAAGGCGATAGAGCCTAAGAAAGGCAAGGACTTATCTAGAATAATCATATCGCCTAGTAAATCTGAAGACTCTAACTTAGATTAGTAACTAAGAAGTAACTTTAGCTATTAGGATAATACTAATACTAAAGTTACTAATATAGAAGTCAACTATCTAGAAGCTATAGAAGTCGACTAGCTATATAGACAATTCGAACTAGGAAAAGAATATAGATACCTTACTTACTACTAAATATATAATAAAGAAGCAAGGTTTTTAGATCGAATTATCCGAAAACTTTATAATAATACTACCAAATAGGTACTAGATTAAGCTATAAAGATTAAAGAAGAATTAGAGACTTCGTATGATAAGTACAAGAATACCTTAGTAGCTTATAGAAGATAAGATATTAATATCTTCTCTATTACTAGCTAAGAATAAATTAATAGATATCTATAATAATACTATCCTAAGGCCCTATTTGTGCCTATAGGGACAGTATACAAGTAGTGCCTATTTGATTAGAATTGCTAATTTAAAGTCATAATAAACCTAGTACTATAGAATCCTATAAGCTAGTAGTAACCCGATCTATAGCTCGTAGAAGGATAAAACTAGGTCAAAAACATTTTCGATTTCATAGAGATAGTACTAGACCTTATATAGAAAGGTATCTTCTTTAATAAGCTATATCGTAGGAGGATTATTAATAAAGGGATAATCTACAAGAATAGACTTCTAGAAGCTAAAGTAAATAGGATTGCTATAGAGTATAGGCCTAAGTAATAGTTCTAATAAATAACTACTAAGGTTAATACTATATATAAGACTAAAGATAAGAAGGTTAAGCCTATCAACTAAGACTAAAGTAATAGGAAAGTACCTAGTAGAAGAAAAGATTAGTATAAATAGTTAAAGGCGTATAATACTCCTTAAGAGTATATTAGGGAATTCAAGGACTATATAATTCCTCGATTTATAGATATCCCTAGGAGATCGCGATTAACCGAAAAGAACCTAAAAAGACTAGATATCATATAGGGTCTATAGCCTATCAAGTAATAATATCTAGAAGAAGTACTAGTAGTATAAGAGAAAGCTATTACCTTCGACTAGACCTAATATAAGGTCTTTCATAAAGACATTTCACTACCTATTATACTAAATGTTATTAAGTATAAAGCTTAGCAGGCTGCTAACTTTCTATATCCCTAAGTGCTATTACTAATAGTAATCTAAATGCTATAAAAACGCCTAGAACAAGGTATGATTAAGTATTATAATAGACTATACTAAAACCTATAGTTCTTAGTCGTAAAGAAGTAACCTAGAACCTACTAATTAATCAACTCTATAATAAAGTTAAACGTAGTAATAATATAAGACGCTAATTTACCTCCTTCTATTAACGAATATTCAGAAGCATTTACAAGATATATATAGGCGATACTAATCGATATATTCTCTAGGTATGATAATCAAGTATTATATAAGAAGAGTCGAAATATAATAGCATTCTTCACGCCTATTAGACTAGTCCGAAATACTAGACTACTAATAAGAGTAACGAATTCTATAGCCTAGTTTATATAGACTATAATGTTTATCTTTAACAAGCTTATACCAACTATAGCAATTCCCTTTATAGATAATATAAGTATTAAAGGACCCTATACCGACTATAATAAAGAGGAAATCCTATAATTCCTAGGTATAAAGCGATTTATATTCAAGTATATCTATAATATTAATAGATTACTTAAAGTCTTAGAGCAAGTAGGAACTACTATTAGGGAAAAGTCTAAATTCTACATAGATAGCCTAGATATAGTTGGTTTTATATACAACTCTAAAGGTAGGGAACCCTTAGCCTTAAAGGTCTAAAAGATCTTAAAGTAAGAGAAATATAAGAGTATTATAAAGGTAAAACGATTCTTAGGAATAACTAGCTACTTCTACATTTAGATTAAAAGGTATGTAATAATTTGCAAGCTTATCTATAAGCTCTTTAAGAAGAATATTACGTTCTACTAGGATCCCGAAGTTTATAGTATTACTATAAAAAAGCTATAGTATATACTATCTATATTCCTAATACTTATTTAGATTGACTACTCTTATAGAGTACTTGATATTATCGTTCTAGTAGATACTAGTATCAAAAGATAAGGAGGCTACTTAGGCTAATAAGACCTTATAAGCAAGAAGGTACGTCCTATATAATACGAGAGTAGCAATTAGAACTATATAGAGCGAAACTATAATACTACTAAACGAGAAACGCGTAAAGTACTTAAGATCTTAAAGAAACTATAAGTTTAGCTTATAGGAGTATACTTTATCTTAGAAATCAATACTAACGTACTTGTAGTATAACTAAATAGAGGTACTATAGACTACCCAAATACTCTTATTACTTGCTAGTTAGCTTAGATTTGCCTCTTTGACTTTAAAGTCTACTATATTACTAGAAGTACTTATATTATAGTAGATACTTTATTAAGATAACTACCCTACCTTAATGATTCGAGTATATCTAATAAGGATATCGATAACTAGATACTAGTAGAACTTAGAGTAATAGAGATTACGCTAGTTACTATAGAAGAAAAGGAAAGTAAGGTCTTAGATATATTAGATACTAGGCTAGACTCTAATAAGAGGTAGGATAAGACCTACCTTTGTCTAGTCTAGTATTAGATTAAGAAAGAAATACAAGAGCATTAGAAGTAGCTAGAAGAAGAAATAGATTTTAGTATAGATAATACTCTTAATGCTCTTAAAGCTGATAATAACTAACCTCTTTCGATATATAAGTATAGAGAATTCTACCTTAAAGTAGAGAGGTTCTTAATAACTCTTAAGAAACTAAAAGATATAAACCTAATATAGTTCTAAGTATTTAAGAAGAAGGTATCTTATTTTGTAGTTTACTACTATAGGCTATAGAAGTTACCTAGAAAAGGGTATCCTATAAGGCTTATAGTAGATAAGCCTAAAATAAAGAGATAAATTCTAAAGGAAATATATAATAAAACGGGATATAAAGGTCGTAAGAGCACTTATACTAGGATTGCCACTTGATACTTTTAAGATAGAATCTATATAGACGTCAAGTGCTACCTTAAGACTTATCTAGAATACTAATTCAGGTTAACGTATTAACTAGAAGAAGCTTTATTTCCTTAAACTGCTAATAGAATATTCAAATGCTAGGATATTAATATCACTTTTATGCTACCTAAGAAGGGTAAAATATATCTTATTATTACTAGGGATAACCTCTCTAGATACCCTAAAGCTAGGGCACTTGCTAATAAAGACGCTATAAGTATAGCAAAGTTTATATAAGAAGAGGTGATTTATAGGTATAGACTATTTGATAGACTATAAGTTAATAGTAGTAGAGAATTTAAAGCTAAAGTTATTAAGCTCCTAAATAAAATAGGAGTTAATAGAATCGTTATTAGCCTCTATAACGCGCGTACTACTAGCCAAATCGAATGTAGATATAGCCTAATCAAAAATGTACTAGTAAAGATAGATAGTCTATAGCCGGATAACATCCCTATAGTTCTTCTTGTAGAATAGATAACTATGTTAGTATTAATAAGGTTAATTCTATTCTATATAGTAAGCGGATAAGAAGCTATACTACTAATCGAATCTACTATAATAATATAGTAATATCTCTTTATATAGGAAGAAGTCAAGGACTATAACGATCTAATTAGGCTTAAAGCATACTAGTTCTAGTTATAAGACGAAGATATTACAGAAGCCCGATTATAGAAAACTCGGAAATACTAAGAAGAGAAAGAAGCATAAGACTTAAAACATAGCCTATGTACTAGACTATTTAAGGTTAGAGATATTATACTATAATAGGATTCGACTCAGGAAATCAATATATTAAATATAATAAAACTCGACTTTTATTAGCTAGGACTATACCAAATTAAAGAAGCTAATATTAATAAAGGTTATTTCAAATTGAAAGAATTCGGTAATAATAGGGCATAATTGAGAGGAACGGTCTCTATAAATAAGCTAAAGCTATTCTTTCAACGAGATAGATAGTTCTATAGCGATAGTAATATAGTATTAATAGATTTAGAGTCAGAAATAACAAACGAGTTATTATAGGAAGAACTACTAGACCAATATCAACTATATAGTCGCAGCGCTATTATAAGATATCTAGCGCCGAACGATTCTTCGGACAATATAATAGAATAGACTCAGGACGAGTTATATATCATTCTATAAGGGACGAGATCTATATACAAGCTTTTACGACTTCTTTTTAACGATATAGCAATTATAGTAGAGCCTAGATACCTTTATATAAGATAGGAAGCACCTTAGCCTATTACTAATATAATAATATAGTATATCTATAAGGTCCCTTCAAGAAGGTATTAGCCTCTATACTATTAATGCTAAAGGTACAAGAGGCATAAGATTTTCAATTAAGACGATAATCATACTAGAGAAAGTATATATAGAACTAAGATACTAAAGCTAGTTACGTCCTAAGTAATAGCTAAAGTAGGATAATCCTTATTATTTCGACCTATCTAAAAGGGATACCTTTCCTAAAGTTCTATATAGGGATAATTATTAGTAGTTTCATAATAAAAATTCTAAAGCTATAAAGTTAAAAGGAAAGGAAGGTAGATAAAAAGGAAATAATAAAGATATATAAAAGTTAAAAGTAAGAAAAAGCAAAGTTTACAATAGGTAGCTACTCTAATAATAATGATAGTAGCATCCTACTACTATTATTACTACTATTATTACTCCTAGATAAAGTATAAGTAAGTTAGTAGTTAGTAGAATAGTACTATATAAACCTAGATAGAGATTCCTCTAATAATAATATACTATTAGTAAAAAGATAGTAATAACTATATTAAATAGTTCTAAGAAAGCTTAAATATTAGAAGAATGGCAAAGTCGAGATTCTATATAAAGTTAATAAATAAAAGCAAGAATAATAAAAGCGCAAAGATAATAATAATAATAACGAAATACTAAGAGGTTCTAGTAGAAATTAGATCGTAGCTTTCCCTAAGACACGAATGTTAGGTACTACCTCCCTAATACCTACTAGGTACTCCTAATATAAAAAGTAAAGAATATAAAGTATAGGAATATTTAAGATACTTCTTAGAATACTAACCTGAGATATTAGTAATAAATTAGAAAGGTTAGATATAGAAACTTACTATACGCAAATAATAATTGAACCGACCTACTCTAGGGCTAATAATAGCATTAGAAGTCTAAGTTAAGATAATAACTAAGGGCTAAAGCTTGCCGTAGGAATTGTAATAGTAGTAGCTTATAGAGGAAAGCTTTCTAATAAGTAGAAGAGAGTATTTACTCGTAAGTAGTACTTCTTGTAACAATATATAGAGGCATCTAAGTTAGACTTAGTATATTAGAAGTTATCAAAACTAGAAGTATTAGCAATAAAATAATTAATAAGAAAATTAGAGGAACTTCTAAACCTAGAATATTCGAGCTAAGCATAAAGTATATCTGATATTATTAAGAACTAGAAAGGTTAATAATAGTACTATTAATAAAGGAACAAGAGGATATCTAAACCTAGAATACCCTAACAAAAGGAAGAAGTTTAAGGTCTTTCTAGACTAGAGCTAGCAAACGAGCTAGCAATCCCTAAACGAGAGGCTAGTAATGATATTATAGACTCCTCTACTCTATCCTAATATTATATCCTTATTGCTATATCAATAATAGACTTACTATAATAGTATTAAAGGAAGTTAGAAAATATATTAGACTTTAATAAAATAGACTTAGAAAGTTTTAGAAATTCGGATTTATATAAAGTCGAAATATTATAACCGAATAAGTATATTATTTATTTTCTAGTATAAAAATTAGTACTAAATCAAATGACAATCTCTAAAGTATATATTAGGTAAATAAGAACTAAGAAGGGCCGAAGCCAAAAATAATAATACAATTAATAGTATTAGTAAAATTAAATCGAATAAATTCGAGAAGGAAGTTAGCGAAATCGAGAACGTTATAGAAATCTAGTAGCAAGATTAGTATAAAAACGATACTAAGATCTCTAAAGAATATATTTATCACTTAATATACTACTATAGTATCTTATTAGAGCATTAGAACCTTAGAACCTTATACTAAAACTAATATCGATATGTTCGTTATCTAAATGTAGTATTAGTATAGATAAAGTATAAGAATCTTAGTAGGACTTATACCAAAATACGAAGTAAATGACTATTAAATAAACTTGATAGTAATGATAAAGTTGATAGTAATATCGAGTAACTAAATGAAAATAGTAAGGAAAAATCGCAAAAGTAACTCAAAACTAGCGTATAAAGTCTATACTTTAGTATAAAAGTTAGTACTAGAGTTAATATAAGATACGAAGTAAAGTACTCACTATTATATCTTCTTGACGAATTCTAAAAATTATTGATATTATTGAAAAGCTATAGAAACAGTTATATTTATATGAAGTTACTATCGATTAGCTAACTCCCTAGCGAATTAGAGAGCGAGCTAGTAATATTAGAACCGTTAATATACTCAAAACGTAAAAATATTAAAGGTTTTAGTAGAATCAATAAATCGAAGTCAATAGATCAAAGTCTAGAATATATTATTTAATACTTCAATAATAACCAAATTCTGCTTAGGATATATAGAAAGGAAATCAGATTGCCTAGTATACGTCTTTAGATAGAATAATAATAGTATTAAGACCTAGAAGATTTAGATATTAATAACAAAGTTCGATTTTAGACGCTAATACTAGCAATAGGATAGAAATACATAGAACTAAGATAAAGCAATAAACGACTTAAAGATATTAATAGCAAATATATTACTTGATAGTAATAAAGTCGTAGAAGGTATCAAAAATATTAAGATGCTAAGATATAAGAAGTTACAAAGTTTTAGGAATTATAGAGAGCAAAAGAGGTTATAAAGAGGCTAGATTCCGGATTCAGCTTAGCGTCCCCTATTTACTAGAAAAAGGGGAGTATATTTCGTCATTAGTCGGGTTCTCGCCTATATACTTATTACAAAGTATTTCTTTACGTTTTGACTTAGTTTTTAGTAGTAAAATACTACTTTTTATATACTACTCAAGACGAATAAGTTATTCTATAAGGGACGAATATCGTAGGGTTACGAAGTACTACTATATAATCTATAGTCAGGTGCTCAAGCTATAGGAAGCCTTATAAAACGGGGCTTCTCTACTCACTTAGAATACTATCTATTCTATAATATATTTTATTACCACCTCTTATTATTTTACTTATTAATTATAAGTGTTCTATAAGTTAGATCCTAGCTATAGAGTTCGCGGTTATGTTGCCCCTCAATAGTAGGGGTTAAGCCTGCTAGCTCTCTTAATAGGTCGGATTTAGGGGGCGAAGTCAGCATAGTGGGACACCCCCGGATAAGGAAGGCACTAGAGGACCTACTAGAGACGTAAAAGGGGCGCAAATCGTTACTACTTGCATTCTTCTTAAGTCTGACAGCCCCTCTATAAATTCACCTACTATTTAGCGTAGATAGCTTGAATCCTAAAGCTCTAAGCGGCTTAACAACCTAGTATAAATCTATAAAACAAGTGAGACTTCTATGTTAGGATCTCTTAGGAACCCTGTAATAGTCGAATCTAGCTTCTCTAAGTAGTTCGGAGTATACATTGATAGGTATAATCTAGGTGGCAGCATATAAGTTCTCCTATCCCGCCAACTTGGAGAGCTCTCCACATCCCTTCACTTTAGTACTATGGTACTTCGTACTTCGCATATCCTCATCGATCTCTCCTCTCTTCCAGCTCGATTTACAGAGTATAGTTGAGAGCTTGCCAGCATTTATAAAAACTAGCAGGGGTCGAGCCTGCCAGCTCTCCACCAGGTCGGATTTGGGGTCCGTATAGTAGGGATAGCCCGGATAATACATTAGAGGACCTACTAAAGAGGCGCAAATCATTACTATTCTAACTTAACCTTGGATTATTACCCCTATCGCCTTAATGAGCATTATATTTTAGTACTATTTCACTCTATCTAAATACCTCTATCTAGTAAGATTTGTGCCATGTAAGCGTAGTGTTTTGCGGCTGTCTTACCCGATTATCAAAATGCGGCGTGTAAGTAAGCAGTTTTGTACTACGTAAACATCATATTAGGATATCGTATCAATATGATGGTTCGATATTAGCAGGCGAGTATAGTAATTGATCAGCTAGATTACAGCTATGTGCGATCATGCTTGCAAAGGGTCGCGGGTTTTAATGTCACAAGTAAACTTACTAAATCCGGGGCCATATTTTGAAAAGCAGAATTTGGATTGACTTTGTTATTCAGAAACTTTTTAGTTTGGAACTAGGCCTCGACTTACTAAAAGATGTATTACCTTTATACTAGAAAGTCTTAGAAATTTACCTTAGAGTTTTACAAACAGCTCCTACTTAAAGTAGTCAATCTATATCTATATATATTAGTACTAAAAATCGGTAGAATATAGTACCTATATATGATCTTAGGAATACTAAAATCGCTATACTACTAAATTGTAATAGCTTTATAGCTCTACATTTTAATCTATATTATAGGTCTATACTATACCTAAGTATATATCACTTTTATTACTCTAGCTATAGCTGCCTCTACCTGATTTATTACTATAAATTTAACTGCTCTAGATTTAGAATAGCTATATATAATATTTGCTAGATATATTAAGCTAAAATCTACGTGTTAAGAAAAAGGGTATAGAAAGGAGAAAGAGAGCTAGAGGAAGGAAAGAGAGAGCTAGAGGAAGAAGAGAAAGAGTAGAGAGGAGTAGTAAAGTAGGAAGGAGAGAAAAAGTAGATAGAAGAGTAGAAAGGAGTAGTAGAATAGGAAAGAAAGAAAGAGAAGGAATAGAAATAAGCCTTTATAGGTAAGCTATACTTTATAGGCTACTTTATAGGTATTCTATAGTCTAAGCTAATACTCTTTAGGACCTATAAACTAGTAGGAAGAGCCTATAACCTATTATTCTAACTACTTATAGTTCTATAAACCTTCCCTTTTTAGCTATAGTCGATTTTATATATATAAGATCTACTAGAAGAAGAATGTAAAAGCCTACTATTATTACTAGGCATAGGCTCTCCTATAAAATAGTCTACCTAAAGAAGAGCTTAAAAGGTATATCTAGATCTAGAAAGAGTAGGTAGAAAAGAAAGGTATAGAAGAAGACTAGATAGAAAGGAAGAATAGGACCTACTAGCTAGTAGGCAGCTAGCCTATTATAGTAGACGATTATACCTATAACCTAATATAAGAAGAAGAAAGAAAGCTAGAGTAGGAGAAAGAATAAGAAGAAACTAGGAAAAAGTAAAAAAGAGGAGAA
>QGMI01001024.1:0-13902 GCA_007821535.1 Lachnellula occidentalis | reverse complement strand
GCAATTCATACCTCTAGTTTAATATACTAGCTTCTATAATCTAAAGATAACTCATATCTACTCTAAACCTCTTTTGATTATGCTTCCTTATAGAAAACCCCTTCTACAACTTACCTTAAGCTTACCTTATATCTCTATTCCAATTTACCCTCGCCTCTACTATCTAATTTTAACTTTATTTAATGCTCTAATTTACTAGACTTCTAGCCTTCCAATTTTAATATAATATATACTCTTCTCTATCCTTCTTTAATATTCTCAACTTTTATTTAACTCCTTAATATATAACTACTAAGTCTATCTTCTACTTACTTGAAAGCTTATTTCTAAGCCTTCTATTAACGTATGACTATAGAATAGAAGATATTAACCTTTATAGCCTTAAATGTATTAATTAATTATACTACTAAATCTATAGCTACAAGTTCCTTTAGAGGTATTAGAAATAATAATAACTGCCTACTAAACTGAAAGTATATTAATGCTAGTAAAGAATACTACGCTAACGAGAAATTTAGACTTTATTACTACTAACTAGTAACCCTTTAGAAAGCTAAATGCCTATAATGTAATCTTCTTAAACCTGACTATACTAAGAGCTTTAAAGAGTTTTTAGAGTCAACCTTTTATAAGTACTATATTAGCTACTATTATAGGCTTAAAGCGTTGAGATAATATACCTAAGATATTACTATTAATAAAGTACTAAATAGTTAACTTGAATATATACTAGAAGAACGTATTAAGATAGAAGATACTAGAATTGAAATTGCAAATTAGTATACTTAAAGTATAATGCAAAGGTAATAATAAGAAGAATAATAGGCACGCAAAGCCTCTTCTATCTAGTTAGAGAGTCCTATAAACTAAAGGAGGTACCTACTAAGAGTAGTTATACTTCTTACTAGATAGATACCTATTAGTTCTCTACTTCTACTTCTTGACATATCTAATCAACTTAGATGCTTATATTGCTACCTCTTATTATAGGTACTACTAATACCTTAAAAGATAGTACTACTAATATCTTAAAGGATAGTACTACTAATAGCTTAGGGGATAGTACTACTAACTACTTAGAAGATAATACTTTATAAGTATCCTTTTCTACTTTAGATAATAATAAGACCTTACTAGCTTTTATCTTACTTGTAGAGTATAGCATTAATGCTTAGCTTCCTTCTATTAAAGATGAAGAAGATAAAGAAATGATAAATATATAGCTTTAAGTGAATTTAGAAAAGGAGATAGATAAGAAGGATAAGGAAATAATAAATATATAGCTTTAAGTAGATTTAGAGAAAGAGATAGTAGAATAATAATAGTAGATATTTAAATAGAATATAGTAAGAATAGGTAAAAGAGATAAAAGAGATATAGAAATAATAATTATCTAGTACTTAATTTAAATTAGTAAAAGGATTTAGTTTAGTAAAAGGATAAAGAACTTCTCTTATAAGTAGGAGATTAATAAAGGAACAATTTTAACTAAGTCAAGTATACTAATAATTAAGCATTAATATACTTCTATCTAAATTGCTTCTTATTTATAATAAATATTTCAACTAGATATAGTCGTCTTTTAAGATCTTTTAAAGAAAGCTTTCTAGTAACTTATAATAAATACAATAATATACCTCTATCTAAATTGCTCCTCATTCTCTATAATAGGTATTTTAACTAAATACGGTTATTACTAGGCTATTCTTAAGAACTATAAAACGCTAGATATAGGCAATTGAATTACTTATAAGATAAAATATAGATTTCTAGAAATATGATTCTAAAAACTATAAAGCTACCCTACTAGGTTATAGTCTTCTTCTTAGTATATGACTAATTAGTATATCCTTTAAACCTAATATAATATAGATATATCTCTATATAGGCATTATTAGAGGCAATAGTTAGTTAGAAGCATATATACTAACACTTTAGCCTACAACTAGAGAAACGCTATACATTTTTATTATATAAAAAACTAAAAAAAAAGGAGCTCTAGCCTTTTAATAAATATCTATTTAATTCGTAGTTTCTTTAAACTTTTAAGAATATTTACTAAAGACTACTTTATCTTATACGCCTCTACTTATATAGGATCCCTAGTATGGTAAACACTTTATAAGACCTAGTAATACTTATATTAAAGATTGCTATTCTTAAAGGTATACCTTTAAAAGTAGAGAAGAAACGCTATTATAATAGGATAGTTATTTAGCAAATCCGTAACCTTAATCCTTAGATCCTTAGTATGAAAGAGTACTTGCTATATATTAAATAAATGTAGATAAGGTTCCTTAGCATTAAAAGGCTAGAGATTGCGCTTATTAATAAAAAAGAAAAAATTATCCCTTCTATCTATCGTGCCTATTATATTAATCATATTCTCCTAATAGGGCCTATCTATTAATATAGCCTAAAGACTAGTAGCTACCCCTAGCCTTATCTCTATACTAACTTGAAACGTTATATACTTTAACTCCTACTTCTTAAATATCTACTATATAGTACTCTCTAATCTCGCTATACTAGTAATCAAACTAGGCGCTAAAATGTAAGTATTATCCTACTTAGTCCTACCTATTACGTTTTTATATACCTAGCGTAAAATCTGATTACTATTACTACTTTAAGAAGGATCTAGATTAAAGACTTAATTATTCTTCCTAATAGTTATATTTGCCTACTAGTTTATCTCCTTTTATATCCCTACTTTTTTAACTATAAGAGTTAAGATATTACCTAGTATAAGGTATGCTTATTATAAAGCTAGTAATAGTATAGTAGATCTAGATATAACTGACCCTAATATAACCAACTTTAATATAATCTACTTTGATATATATTCTAATATACCTAGCTCTAATATACTTGCTCTTTAAAGCTACTTTATAAGAATGTTATTAATAGGCCTCTTATCTTAACTTGGAATCTCGCCTAGCCTCTATATAGATATAATAATAGAAGTAGTATTAATAGCTAATACTAAAGTTGAATCTGCCTTACTAGATAGAGAAGTTAGATCTACTATAGTAGAATCCGTACTAGAATCTTCTTGCTACTAGCATAGCGACTTCCTTTTATAAGTAGTCTTTAGAAAAGTAATAGCTTTTAAGAAAAGGTTAGCTTAGGCTACTTTTAAAAGATATTAAACTAATTAACCTTTAGCAATTAGTAGTACTACTACCTTACTTTTATACGCCTGCTTTTTTTAAATCTTTAGAGGTATCTTTTAATTAAAGTAAAAATAGAAATATAAGTAAAAGAATTTAAAATTATTTAAAGTAGAAGATATAGTAGTAGATTAAAAAATAAAAGTAATATTAAAGTAGATTGAAATAAAGCATAATAAATAATACTAGCCTTATATACTTAAAGAACTATTAGAACTACTAGGCTCCTTTATATAGTAGTAGCAAGTTTGGCATACTAGTCCTACTCTATAATAACCGCCTAAGTAGCTATTTTGTTTTTAAAAACTTTTAGAAGTAGATTAGGAATGTATAAGACATTACCTTATATAATAGGACTATATAGACATAGACTAGTAAAACCTGTTAACCGGCCTAATTAAATATTTAAAGAAGTCTACTACTAGTAAGACGATCTGTAGCTACTACTTTTAATATCTACTTCTAGTCTCTCTCTAGTATGCTCCTAGTATTTAAAGTCTATAATTGCAAATATAAGAGTACCTAGGATTTGCTCTCTCTAGATACTAAGCTTTATTCCGTTTTATGTAGCATCTTTGATTATATCTAATAAAGTATATAAGAAGATCGGCTATACCTCCCTTGGCAAACCTTCATATTATAGACTAGAATCGCTACTAAACTTTATAATAATACAAATAGGAGGCTTTATATAAAAGATATATTAGGTATCTAGGTCAAAGATAGTATCTAGCAAACTAGTTAGTTTAATATTATATCTCATAATAGCAACTTACTTATCAGATCTATAAATGTATTTAATATAACCTTGATTTTCTTATTAGATAGTTTAATAATAGTCCTAATATTTGCTAATAATATAAATAGTATTCCTAGGGTAAAAAAAGTATACTAGGATCTTTAAACTATCTACTATCCCCTTTTCCTAGCATTAATAATATTAATATTAGAAGAGGCGTTATAGTATAAAGAGGTCTTAAATAATTAGCTATAAATATCTAAACCTTCTAGCCTTACTTAGCCGTAAACTTCTTAATAGCTAAGTAGTTATATTTATAATAATCTATATTTAAGACCCGTATTACTAAAGTAGGAAGATCTACCTTATTAGCTACTAGCTTCTTTCTTGTCTTAAAATTTAGAAAAGCAATATCTTTATTAGTAAGAGTATAATTCTAAGTATAGCTAAGTAAATCCTAATAATGCAAATCGTCCTTTTAATATATCTACTTATCTAGGATCAAGATCTTATTAAACCGCTCTTATATCTAGATAGCTTTAGTTTAAAGTTCCTATTTTATATTAGAGACTTTATCTATAATTATAGCCTATAATAGTATATCCTAGATAGGAAAGAACTAGTTGAAATCTTCTAATATTATAATATTAGAGATACTACTAAATAGAATACTTAAGTCTATTAGTAGCATCTAGATTTTTATAGCCTATAAGTATATTATAACTAAATTCGCCTATCTAACTATACTAATCTTATTAATAATAATAAATTTAATACTAATCATCTATATATAACACGCTTGAATCATATCTAATATAGTATCTTCTTCTTTACTAGAAGTGTTTTTCTTACGTGCTAATATTCTTAAAGCTTTATAAAGTATAATACTTCTAATATACGATGTAGCCGAACTAGTTAGGGCTATAAGTAGGACCTTGCTCTAGTAACCTATAATATCTATACCTATTAAGAATGCTCTAATTAAGACTATTTTCCTAGTCCCTCCTATACTTATAATATAATATAAATGCTAATTAACTAGAGAGGTATATAGCTTTTAACTAAGACTAGTTAGTACCCTTATCGCCTACTTTAAGAAGATAGATACTCCTAAGCTCTATTTAGCATTTAAAGTAGAATGTAGAATCTTAACTAGATCTAGTAGATTCTTAAGTATTAGCTGTACTTTAAAATGCTTCTATAAGTTGCTAACTTCTATAAAACTAACTATATTAGCAAGTAGTACTAGCTTGATTGTATCCTTCTTAGGAACTAGTAGGCTGTCTAATCTCTAGCATTTAGATAGTCGCTCCTTACTACTCTCCTTTAAGCTAGTCTTCTACTTAGCTAGCTAGTTATTAAAATAATTAGACTAACGCCTAATCATTTCCGTTATACTAGTAGTAATTAAGACCGTAGCGGAAATAGCTGCCTTAGGGAGAAAGGATATATCTATAAGCTCTATAAGGATATCTGAGTAGGCCTTAAGGCTAGTACTATATTAAGATTATAATTACATTACTTAGAGCATATCATATTAAATATATTAGCTAGATAAAGCTTCTCCTTCTAAAGCCTTTATATTAAAATTACCTTTATTAATATTATACCTTTCTATAGCTACCTACTCCTACTTATTAATCTCTAGCTAGCATATAAGACGATCTTTATTAGCCTTATCTTTAGTCTTATATAAGGCGTAGAAGTTCTTAGATAACTTCTAGATATATAAAGGTAGTATAGAGTATATAGCCTACTAAATAGTTATATAAGTATCCTAAGGATCTTCGAAAATACTAGTATCTACTATATGCTCTAAAAACAAGCTAGGGAGTATCTACTATAGTATAAATAATCTAAGTAAACATTCCGAGATATTATTCTCTATACGTACTATATTAGCTAGAATCTATAATTAGAGTACTCTACGATTATCTATATCTGATTATCTATATCTATAGACTTATTATAGATCGAAAGAATATAAGATTAGTCTTTTTCTCTATAGATAGGATATAGTACTAAGTGCTACTATAAAGAATTATAAAACGGGTAGTTTAAAGTAAAAAGGAATAAATCCTTTATAGTATAGTTGATAGATATAGTATCTACCTAGTATAGATATTTATATAGACATAAGGCTATAAGACGCTTGCTATAAAACTTATAATTAATATAATTCAAGCTACAAGCGCCTTTAACTATAAACTAGGAAAAACTATCTATATTAATATCTTATACTACTAGATTAGTTATACTAACCTTACCTAGAACCTTGCTTTTAATTTAACTATTTTCTAGAGTAAAGCTCTTACTATTTAAGATATAGGACCTAGTTAACCTAGCGAAACCTTTAATATATTCTTTTACCTAATATAGATATAAAATCTTAGTATTTATGTTTAGTATATAAAAGGCTAGCTAATAAAGAAGCTAAGACGTAATAGTAATAGCGCCTACCTTTCTCTCTTACTAGAAGTAGTTATATACCTTTAATATGAAATTGCTAGATACTATATCGTAAAGCCATTCCTACTATAGGGTTAGAGTCCCTATTACTATAGTAGCTTTTTCTATAGCCGATTTAAATAATGCTATAGATATAACTAAGTGATATATCTATATATTATCTTTTATAATATAATTAAATATATAATATAAAGCTACTAGCATTTTAGACATCCCTAGTATAAATACAATATTATAGTTTAATTAAAGTATAGAAGCAATAATATAATTCTACTTATTAATATTAGCATAATTATATAAAAGCTTAATCTTATTAATCTTAGTATTAAAAGTGACCCCTTACTCCTAGTCGACCTATATCATACTATTTAAGAGTACTTAGGTATTAGTTGCCTTATTCTAGTTATACTTTAGTCAAATCGATTTAAGATATAAGAAGTAGTAGGCTATTACAGCCTTTACGCTAGGGATTAGCTTCCTATCTAGACTGTATAGTATAATAGTATACCTATATTTATAGTAGGTATTAGTATATATATACATATTTTAATTAGTATAGATAGAATTAGAATCTACTATAAGATAAGTATAAAAGGTCTTATCTAAATATAAAGCGTTATCTTTAAATTTATAATAATGCATATTCTTTTATTTATACGCCTTAGCTTCTTTAAAGTCTACTTCTACGTATATAACATTCTATATATAACTAGCTATTTAATAATAGAAGCCTTTATCTATAGCAATCTTTATAGTAATCTCTTTAAAGTCATAATTACCTTCTAATTAAGTAAAGCTATAAAAATGATATATACCTTAACTATTAGATTTCATAACCTTAAAATAAGTATAAATTAGCCTTAGAATGCTAATATCTTCTAGCCCTATATTAAGAAGGTTCTAAAAGAAAGACTTTATAATAAAATAAAAGTATTAGGTAATAAGCTTAGGGTTCCTAAGAGTAGTTAAATGCTAGAGATTTTTATGCTTAGTTTTTAAGAGATTAGGACTTAGCTTAATACTTGCTAGGCGTAATATAATTAGATTTTTGAAATCTTAAGGGTTTAGAATAAACTAGAATATAGGTAGGCTATAGCGTAGAATATGCCTTAAAAGAAGAGAATATATAGCAAGTTTCTACCTAAAAGACTTTAGATTATATAATGAAATAAGACGTATATTCTTTAGCAAATGCTAGACTATTAGATATTTTAAGGTCTGCTTGTTTTTTATCTATATTGCCTCTATTAAAAGAATATTACTATTAAGACTTATGATATCTACTTGCCTATAAGCCTAGTAATCATTTTAAGACTAGATAAAGTTATTAATGCTAGCCTTATATAAGAGGATTATATTATATAAAGCATATAAGAATAGATAATACTTCTAAAACCGTAAACTATAATGCTATATAGCCTATTACATAAATAACTTAAGGGATAGCTTATGTAGATAAAGAATAGGATCTAGCTATATATACCTACTAGTACTATAAAGGAATAAAGTTAGGAATGTAGTAAGGAGGTAGGTAGGATCCTTTTATAAATTAAAAGTCTTCATGCTAAAAACATTATTAAAATGAATATATAAAAGCTAGGTTTTAATAAAAGTAAGTTATACCTTCTAAAAAGCATTTTGCAACTTAGTAAATATTACTACCTACTCTATAGCTAGAGGTAAAGTCTAATTCTTCTAATTAGTAAAAAATGAACTAGTTATAATTTAGATAAGCTTTAAAGGATTAGTATCCTTAACTTAATTTAAAGGTTTATTTTTAAGGATCTAGTTATCTTTCTCTTTTACCTTAGTATTAGGATCTTAAGTATACCTATTACAATAGTTAGTAAGGGTAGTATCTATAATCACTAGGTATTCTAGCAAGCTAGAAGGTATGAATATATTAGGCTATAAGCAGATAGCCTTATAATCAGCCTTAATATTGTAGTATAATAGATTATTAGCATATAAGTATTTTAAGGCACAAATAAAGAGCTCCTACCTAATCCTATAAAACTACTTAAGACTAGCTTATAATAGATAGTTAGTCTCTACCTAAGAAACTATAATAACCTTATAGATAACATCTAAATTCGGGAGATAATCTAGTAAATAAGAAGGATTTTAATAAACTACTATAATATAACCTAAAGCCTTCTTATAAGAATTGCTACTCTTAGCCTTAGAAGCAATATGTACTACGTATCTAATAAGATAAGCCAAGGCTAAAGCGTACTCCTTAATTAGACATAGACCTTGCAATTCCTTTAGATAATCCTAGTATAAAACTATATTAATATTATTATATATAAAGAATTTAGGTACTAATAAAGTACTTGACTTTTAGATAGAACTTGTATAATTAAGGCAGATTAAAACTATATTATTAAATACTACGTATCTATAAAAACGATACTAATTATCACTTAAGACTAGATCTTCTAAGGCAAGAAACTCATACTACTCTTTCTAGCTAGTATGACTATATATGCTATAGGAGTAGCAATCGCCTAAGAAATCTATATAGGTCTAAAAGCTATTAAGAGAGTATTGTAAAACTAGAGTTATAATCTCTAGTAGGAAGTTTACTAATATCTAATTAGATAAATTATACTTATACTTAAGTAAGAAACTAATTAGAGTTATTAAAAGAAGAAGGAAATTAGTATAGACTCTAGACTTCTTTATTCTCTTTAATACTAGGGCTATAGATAATAGAAAAGTAGAAGGGTCTTAATCTAAATTATCTATAGCGTCTTTAATAGTCGCTACTATATAGACTTAAAGAGTATCTCTTAACTACTTAAGCTTATATAAATGTAATCTCTTAGTAGTTTGCCTTACTTCTTATAGATATAGCTTCTTAGCCTACTTCTTAGCTAGCTTTACTTCCTTTAGATATAGCTTCTTAGCCTGCTTCTTAGCTAGCTTTACTTTCTATAGACGTAGCTTCTTAATCTACTTTACTTCCTTTTTAGCCTACTTTACTTTTTATAGACATAGCTTCTTAATCTATTTTACTTCTTTTTTAGCTAGCCTTACATCCTATAGTAGTTTAAGATCCTACGTAATTACCTTATGCTATACCTAATATAATAAGCATATAAATTAAAAAGAAACTAGAAAGAAAGTATTACCTAAAGCTAGCATAAGGTCTTAGCCTTTTCTTCTTACTTATACTAAAGCTATAACCTAGTATATAGCTTAAGATCTACCTATTAAGTAAGCTATTATAATATTATAGTAAAAAAATATACTTAAGTTAGAAATTCTAAGATAGCCTAGGTAATAAGCCTATTACGCTAAGCATCCTTCTTATATAATATTAAAAGTATATCTTTAACTATCTACCTTTAATTATAGAGCTTATCTTCTATCTACCTTATAGAAGCCTATTACTTATAGATAAAACTTACTACCCTCTTTTAAAGGGCTTATTTTATAGAAGCTCTCTAAGCTTGTCCTATTAGAAGGGAAGGTAGGGAGGTTATAGGTAATACTATAAAACTAATAGTATAAGGAGCTATAACCTATAATCAAGTAGCAAGATATACTAAAGAGAGAGTAAAGTTAGTAGAGATAGAACTATAGGTATACTTTAAGGAGGAAGAAGAAGTAGAAGAAGCTATAAAGGTTGCTTCTATTAAGAGAGTACTATTAGAGTATTTATAAGATATCTTATATCAAGAGCCCTACTAAGACTACTAAAAGAAGAATATAAAGTATTAATATAGAATTCTAAAGTCTATAGATTAATCCTAGGTCGGCCAAGTTCCTAGGGACGTATAAGCGTAGGAATAGTTCTTGTTGCTAGTATACTAAGCCTAAACTAGACTAGTATAAGCAACCTTATATTAAAACATCTTAGCCTTATACTTTAAGTAATAATCTTCCTCCTTCTAGCAACTTCTCCCTATAGCTAGAATAGTAATACTATTACTTATATATATAAGTAAATAATTCTAAAAGCTTTTAAAGTATTAAAGCATTAGTAGACTACTACTAACCTAGCTTTCTAGTAGATCGAACGTACTTAGTAGGTAACCCTACCTTAAAACATTTTAGCCTTATACTTTAATTAAAAATCTTCTTCCCTCTAGTAATATCTTTTTATAACTAGGATATTAATATATACTATTACCTACGCGTAAAAGAAAATAATTCTAAGAGCTCTATAGTAGATTAAATATACCTAGTAGGTACCCCTACCCTTAAAAAATCTTAGCCTTATACTTTAAGTAATAATCTTCTTTAAGTAACTCCTTCTTATATCTAAAATTATAATACTACTACCTATACCTATAAGCAAATATTTTTAGGAGCCTTTAAAGTATTAGTAGACTCTTACTAACCTCCTCTCTTTAGATTAAGCCTCTATACTAATAATTAAAGCTAATACTATATAAAGCCTTCTAAATACTAAATAGAATATTACAAGTACCTATAAACCTAGTAACTTATAAGTATAAGTAGTAACTAATACTAGTATTAGATAGCGCTAATAGCAAATAAACCTAATATAGGTAAGAAGTATAAAAGGGTCTCTAATATAAAGATAATAAAGGTATCTAAGTTAATTATAAAGAAGGTTAATAAACTAGTTGCTAGATACTTATAAAAGTAGTATAAGGAACCTAACTATATTATAAACCTAATATATGCCTTCTTTTATATACTCTAGTAATTAAACTAAGACCTTATAGAATAATATAAGGCCGACCTAATATTATAAGAGTTTATAGCAAGTTAAGACTATAAAAAGGAAGGTAGAGTTTAGATCTAATAAGTTATTAATAACTTCTACTAATCTATTTATAAGGAGGCTATAAGTATTAAGGAAACTGCTACTATAATAGAGTACCTTAAGAAGGATATAATTATTATTAGTATAATACATAAGCCTGATAAGGACGAAGAGGGTAATAAAGAGAATCTTATTATAGTAGACTAAGTAAGAGGATATAAAAGTAGAATGGTCTAATATAAAAATAGAGTTTAGGCATGATTAAGATATCTAGAATAGAGATAGGCTAGGATATAGGGATATAGGAATTTTCTATAAGCAAATTAAAGCGTTTATATCTTCTTTTATAATAAATACTATAATCTAATAATATAAGAAGCTATAAAGCGTACTAAGCATACTATTAAGGCTCTATATCTAGAATAGACATACTATAAAAATACTATATACTATAGAGAGGCAAGATAAACCTCTTATATATGATATTACATATATAGTCTAGGTTATTATGCCTCTCTCATTTAGCATTTCCGACTTTATAGCGTTTCTATAATTAATATTTTATTATAGAAGAATATTTTATTATAGAAGTTAACTATATTTCTTTCTTAATAGTAATGATTTCGTGATAGTAATATAAAAGTAATAGCATTCAATTAAAAAACACTATAAAGAAGTCTATGTTTAATAGGAGAATATATATATGTGCTTTTTATAAAACAAGCTATTATAATATTATTTTCATACTTTTAGTCCTTATGTTCCTAGGTTCCTTATAATTCTAGATACTCTCTTAGATGTTTTCTAAGAGATATTAATATAGCAAGAATCAGAAAAACTACCCCTTTAATACTATTAAGCTTGCTTTCTAATTTGCTAGAAAGTTAGCTGCTTTAATAATAGCTTTATATATTTAACCTTAAACCTTATAACTTTGAGTAAGATAAGAGTATAAGAACTCTTATAGGAGTATGATAAGACTTAACTATAATATACTTAGCATATATACCTACCTACTATTACTCTAGAATAGCTTCTCTTAACTTCTAAATACCTTTAGTACCTAGAATCTATAGTAACTTATTATATATATTTATTTAATTTGCTATTAGGATTATTCTTGCTATTAAGGTTATTTATTTATTTAGTTAATTATAAATCTTCTATCTATAACTATAAAGTTAGTAAAGGAGTATATTTATATATAGTCGTATATATTTATACTTAGAAGTAAGACCTACTTAAATTCTCTATCCTATTTATTATCTAGTATAATAATAACCTTTAGCCGTCTCATATTATTAAAAATGGCAAATTAGATTATATATACTATTACTAGAAGTATGAAATTAATATTATCTTTACATTCTCTTAAAGATAGCTAAAGCTACTAAAATGCGTATAGGCTACCTTACGCAAATCTTATAAACACTTAGACTACCTGCATTATAGCAAATAATAGAGCTATAGGAATAATTTTTATAGTATTATAATATGCTAGTAAAGCTTTAAATATCTATTATATAATACTATTAAGCTTTCTTGTATTTAGGTAGTTATTTAAGAGTAAGAAGTTAGGTACTATATATGCATATATTATTAAACTAATTAGAGGCTATAAAAGTGAGTAAAAACCTCTTGCTAATCCCTAACCTCTTTTTGCTAAGACTTAAAAAACTTGGCACTTTTTCTATGCTAAGACATTTATCTTAGTAATACTACCTAAGTGTAGGATCCTTTTTCTTAATTAAAGACTACTAATATTAAAATATTATTGGCAAAGGAGCCTAGCGCCTAGGTATGAGTATTGCAGTCATTCTATCTCTTACTAGCTATCTCCCCCTACGCTTCCCCCTTCTTATTAGTGAGCTAGTAGTAGTAGTCTTCTCTCTTCTAGCTAGTAAGAATAGAG
Source organism: Lachnellula occidentalis (assembly GCA_007821535.1). NCBI lineage: Eukaryota > Fungi > Ascomycota > Leotiomycetes > Helotiales > Lachnaceae > Lachnellula > Lachnellula occidentalis. The sequence continues at coordinate 865 of QGMI01001024.1, read as the reverse complement.
CGATTCCTAGAGCGCTTAAGGTAATACTTATAGTCACGAGCGATTATGATTAGCTAGTATTAATAGCCATCCCTCTTAGCAGGTGCTTTAGCGAGTATGAATTTAGTGCCTAGGATAGTTAAATAGTAAAGTAAGGAGGAGAGAGAGGGGAGAGATAGGGAGAGATAGGGGGGAGAGAGAGGGAGAGAGAGGGAGAGAGAGAGGGAGTGAAATTACTCCTAGGCGAGTCTATAAGCTTATGGATATTAAGCATAATAAAGAGTAGAAGTAGGGAAATAAAGTGTAGTAAGGAAAGTAGGGAAAAGTAGTAAGGGAATGCCTACTTATATACTAGATATTAAAAATTGATATTTTATTAAATTCCAAGTGAAATCAAGGTAGGAATACTATAGATACTAATAGTTTTAATGCTTATAAACAATTATATGTAGGCCTGTATATAGAGGGTTAGGAATGCCCTTAATTTAATACCTGAAAAGGCGGTGACATAAATAATTAGTAAGCGATATATGATTAGTTAATTAGCTAGTTTACTCATAAAGTCCTACGAATTGACCAATTTGCTAGTGCATTAATCAATGAACCAGCTGATTGGTCAATTCTAATAATTGGTGAGTAAATCGTACCAGTTCGCTAGAAACGCGGCTGGAAAGCCTCGTCAATATAGAGTCGTCACCGTCAACTAACAAACGTTAAGCATAACAATTGAACAAGTCACAACATTCACAAACCACAAAAAGCCACCAGAATCCCCTTTAACCATCCGACACTCCCAAAATGCCATCCTCGGAGGCCAAAGAGGCTAGTACAGCAGAAGAAATATCCAGCACCACACCCACAGCCTCGTCTTCGTCCTCAGCCTCGC
>QGMI01001023.1:0-13943 GCA_007821535.1 Lachnellula occidentalis | reverse complement strand
CTTTAATTATTTATTATTAATAATTAAATCAATAAGGATATAATCTTTTAAATCAATTTAGTAATAACTTAATTATTTACCTTAAAGCTATAATCTACTTTTCTACTATTTAAATCCTTATTATTTAATATAATGCTTCTTTTTAGCTCTAATAACTAGCTTATATAAAAGGCGGTTTATAATACTTCTATTAGTATATAAACTACTATTCTTACTAATATAGAAAAAGATAGTATAATAATCTTAGCTATAGCTTATATAATAAGATCAATTTTAATTATATCTTAATTATTACTTTTAATAGTTATAAAATCTAAGCTAACTATTATATAAATAGTACTTAATAGACTTAGCTTAGAATCTTCTATTAAAAGACTTAAGCTAATAGACTTTATAGTAATTCTTAATATAAACATAGAATATAAATATACTTTTAAGTATTAAAACTTTATAATAAACTAGACAAAGTATACTAGAGATAGTATTAAGGTTTATAATATTTATATATAAGTTTAAAATACTATATCTTCTATTCTTTTAAACTCTACCTAATAAGTATATACTATTAAAAGAGAATAGAAACTTAAAATACTTTTAAAGAAGCTTAAAATAGACTTAGTTCTAATAGCTTTAAGCGTCTAGTTAGATATTATATAAAAATACTAGAAAACCTTAAATATCTATAAAAACTATAATATATCACCTAAGAAATAGTACTAGTAGTAGTATATAGCTTTTCTTAATACTAAAAGATATGATATTTTTAATATTAAAAGAAATTTTACTATTTTATACTTTTTAATAGTAGTAAAGAAAAGAATAGTATCTAATTAGACTATTATATAAATTATAAAGATTATCTTAAACTAGAAAATAAAAAAATAGTTAAAGACTTTATATTAGTATAAAAAGATCTTTTTAAGAATATTATTAAATTAGGAAATAGCTACGCTAGAATGCGTAAGAGCTGGTCACGTGATATGTCACGTGACTTGGGTTCGCACTAAGCGAAGGCTCTATCTATAGTCTTATTTATATATTCTTTATATTTAGACTTCTTAATATAATTAGTATATACACTTAGATACCTTATAGTAATTCTAATAGATTATAAGCTTCTAGGTTAGTATAATATAATATCTTATAAAATATTTAAATACTTTTAGAAATATTTCTTATTAGAAGTATTAGTCTAAATAGTAATATTTAAAGAAGCTATAAACTTTCTTAATTATACTTATACTTATATCTATACCTATTACCGTTTTTAGAAGTCTATAAATCTATCTAATATTTCTAAAAGTCTATAAATCTAGTTATACCTACTACTTCTTCTACTAATATTTACTAATAAATTAGGCTTCTATATACTAATTCTAGCTTTATATAACCTTATATAACATTCTACTAACTTCTACTACTAGTAGAAACTACTTAAAATCATATCTATAATCTAAATAAGCTTTATAAAATAATATATAATACTTTTAGCTAGTTTGTCACTTGATTTATAGCCTTCTTACTACTAGAAATCGAATTCACTTTATATATACATATATAGGACGAAATGCTAAGATATCCTCTTATAAAGCTCTAGTAATATAAAGAGTCTAGTAAGAAATCTTTTTCTTTCTTATTAGAAATCGAAATCCTTCTAAGTAGATAGTTATTTAAAGAGTAGTAATCCTTCTTATTATTAAGGCAGCTACTTTAATAGTATTTACTATTAAATCTGCCGTCCTATACTAGTAGGAGAGCTAGTAAAGCTTCTATAATAAAAAATACTTGATTTTATAATCCTTTTTATTCTATTTCTACTTGAAAATCGATATTTTACTAGCGATATATAGCGCCTAGGCTTACCGCTTCTAAATATAGTATAGAATAACCTTATAAATCGTATATAAAGGCTATATATTAAAGAGAACTACTATAATTAGAAATATACTCTCTTTACTACTAAATCCGTCTGAAATTTAGACTAGTAGTATTTAAAGAATAGTAACCCTTTTTACTACTAAGGTAGCTACTTCTAAAGCTAATTATAGTCGAATCTATTATATTATATCTAGTAGGAGAGTAAAAACTAGCAAGCTTAGTTCTTATAACTTCTTCTTATTACTAAATCTTTAAATCTAGCTATATCTATAATCTTATAGCTTTATTAACTTTATCTAAATATTCTACCTACTTCTACTACTAGTAGAATCCTATTTTCATACTAATGTTTAGGATCTATAAGCTTTTATAAAGCTAAATATAAGCTTTACTACCTTTTTAACCTCTATTTACTAAAAACCTTTTTATTCTTAACTAGACTTACTATCTTCTAGTCTTTACTAACTTTACTTAAAACATTCTATCTATATCTACTAGAGTAAAATGTACCTTTAATAATAAATATAGTATCTATAAGACTAAATATAAGTCTATAGTATTTATCTAATCTTTTTACTAAAATATTTTTTATGCCTAGCTAGATTTATTATCTACTAGTTCTTACTACAATTTTCTAAAGTATTCTATTTATATTTACTATATAAAATCTAGTTTAAGATTATAATTATAGTATCTATAAGCTTCTATAAAGCTAAATACAAGCTTTAGCTTTTATTTAAACCTTCCTTCAACTCTGAAAACCTTTCTTACTACTAAATCCGACCTACTTTTAGCCTCCTTTATATCATATAAGCTATACTAAGCTTATAATTCTTATTTGACCTTAGAGATACTACCTTTTAAAATAGCCTTTTATCTTTTTAAAAATATAAGAAGATTATATAGTAAGGTAGTAGGCATACTGCCTACTAGGATATATAGAGCCTAAGAAGAGGCTATCCTCTTTACGTTTTCATCCGATTTTAAATCTAGCTTGCTAGATATAGTAATACTTAAATTTTAATTAATTTTACTTCTTTACTTAGATTTACAGATAATTCACTAGGAGTTATAGTCTTAAACTTTAGATATATGCCTATCGATACTCAATTTTAGCCTCTATATCTTCAATTTTTAAGTAAATCTATAAATTGCAATTCTTTTAAGCTTTTTAGCTTCTTTTCACTTTTTTACTTAATTTATAAATAATCTATTAAAGTTTTAGCTTTGAAATTTAGATATAACTACTATTTTGTTTACCTTTCTTAGCTATTGCCTTTACTACCTATAAATCGTTTATAAATCGATAATTTTAAAGCTTTTATAAAGCTTACTTCTATATAACTACTTTACTTTAGCTTTGTTTTATTTCTACTTTTATCTTACTTTACTTCTATTCTTATATACTTTAGTATTCCTACTTTTACCTTCTTTATTTAGTCTACCTTCTACGTCTACGCTTATACTAGATAGCCTAAGAAAGAGATATAGAAGAAAGAAGCCTAAGGACTATACTTAAGAGTAAAAGTAGATATAGAAGTAAAGTAAGTCTACTAGAAAGAGTAAGTCTATAAGGCTTACTACTAGGAAGAGTAAGACTATAAGGTTTACTACTAGGAAGAGCTTTATCTAGAGCTTTATTTTATATAATACTTTACTAGAAAGAGCCTTACCTAAAGCCTTATCTTATATAGTATTCTACTAGGAAGAGCCTTATCTAGAAAGCCTATAAGGCTTACTACTAGGGAGAGTAGTACTAGCTAGGAGCGCTAGCTTGCTAGAGGATATCTTTTAATTTTTCTTCTTATTTCCTTCCTATTTTTACTACTTTTACCTGCTTTTACTATCTTCTTTTACTTATACTAATACTATTATAGTTTTATAATACTACTTTTATTATATGTTTAAGCTTTTAAGCTAGGGAGAATAAACGCTAGTATACTATTAGGTATGCTTTTATATATATAGTTACTTAGCATTCTTTCGTTTCTATTTAGAAAGAATGTTAAGTTAGGAAATAGCTACGCTAGAATGCGTAAGAGCTGGTCACGTGATATGTCACGTGACTTGGGTTCGCACTAAGCGAAGCCTCTGTCTATAGTCTCGTCTACGTATTCTTTATACTTAGACTTCTTAATATAATTAGTATATACACTTAGATACTCTATAGTAATTCTAATAAATATTTTATTAAAATACTATTTCTAGTAAAAGATATAGCTAAAAGATCTTTATTATACTAGAAGGTTAATTAGATATATCTAATACTTTTTAAAGAAACTCTTAGCTAATAAATAGTAGCTTAGATTATAAAAAAGGTAGAAGTAGATTATTAAGATTATTAGAATCTTCTAGACCTACTTATAGATATCTATACTAATAATATAAAAATAAGACTTATTTATAGCTTTCTAAAGTATATATAAAGTTGAAACTAGTAATTATAAGTGATTTATAGATTATTAGTATAGATCTTATAAGAATCCTATATATGTCTATTTAGAAATAAGATAAAATCTTTATATAATTTATAGATATTATATAAAATATAATTAAAAGTATATTTAAAGAAAAAAGTTAAAAAGTGACTTCTTAAAAGCTAAGTACTAAAGGATCTAATAATACTCTTAATAGTATTCTAATCTCTAGTAAGATATATATACTTATCTTTAATCTACTTTTTATATATTCTATTTAACTTAAAACTAGAGTTTAATTAATATCTACTAATCTTAACTTTAAAGTCTATCTATTTTATACTTCTATTCTAATAGATAACTATAGTACTATATATTTAATAAATATAGAAAACTTTATTAATAAAACTAACTTTAAATACTCTAGCCTAGAAGATACTATTAAGGCTAGTACTTTAATACTTCTAGTTAAAGGTTAAAGTATTTATATAATTAAAAACTATTTAAATAGTTTAGATTTAATATTAAGCGATATTATAATAGTAGAAGGTTTTTATATTAATATAATATTAGAAGCATATTTTTTTAAAGCGAATATTTAGTTTTATAGATTTAATTATATACTTTAAAAAGGCACTCTTAGTTCTAGTATAGTTGTTAAAACTTTTAAGTATAAGTTTAATTTAATCTTTTTTAAATATAAGTATACTTTAAACTATTTAACTATTCTACTTAAAATCTATAAATCTCTAAGGATTCTAATATTCCTAATAGTAGAAAGAAAGGTTTATACTAGATTTAGTCGTTTATAAAACTATTTTTAGCTATATAATAATTTAGAAGAAATATAGTATATAAGAGCTAGATACTTTAGTTTAAAAGCTTTATATATACTAGTTTTTATAGCTTATAATATAGTTATTAATAGCTTAAAGTAAATCGAATATTAGTTCTATACTATAATATATACTAAATAGATAATCTTATATTATATAGTATATAGACGTTTATTATACTTATTCTAGTAGATCTTTTAGGACTTATTTAATTTCCTAGAAAGTCTAGCTATATATTAGCTACTAATAATTAAAGATAAATTTAATAGAAAGCTTTATAGAATCCTACTTTTTAATAAAAGTTAAAAGTCTATACTAAAAGCCTTCTAGTCGTTTAAATGCTTTACTTATTATTAGTATAATCTAGTAATATATAAGATAAAGTATAACTAGAAGAAACTAGTTATAGCTATTAATAGATTAACTAAATATAAGATTTAGACGTTTAAGAATAGTATTATTATTAAACTAATTCCTTTAAATACTTATAAACTAAATAGAAGTATAGTTTAGTTTAGTTTAGTTTAATAGTATTTAATACTAAAAAAGAAAGATTAAAGGTCTTCTTTAAGCCTTTTAAAAGATATTAGAGTATAACTAGTTAGGTAATTTATAAGTATATATACTAATCCTAGAAGCTAAAATTTAGCTATATAGGCGCTAGGCAAGTGCTCTTCTAGCTAATATTCTTCTTCTTCTAGTTAAAAGAAATATTTATATAATAAGTTATTTTAAAGAAATAGTTATATAATAGGTATTAAAAAGGTTATAAGCCTAATAGGTTATAAACCTAGAAGTAAAAGTATTAAGGTATATAGTACTAGTATATAAGCCTAAGTAGATAGTATATAGCCTTAAGCTATAGTTATATAAAAGAAAAGAAAAGCAGAAAACTCTTTTAACTCCTTATCTTATATAATAGTATATAGATAAATAAAAAGCATTCTTAAAAATAGATAGTTAAAAAAATGTAAATATATAATAAAATACTATTAGTAAAAGTAAATCTTCTTTCTACTAATTCCTTTCGAACTAGCTACCTCCTTTCTTCTTAATTTTTAATAAAAGCAAATTATATTATAAAAGTTAATAACTTCTAGAAACCTAGTAAATAGGCCTAAATTTGAAAGTAATAGTTTATAGTAGCTATTATATATATATTTATTATTTTAGAATCTTATCTAGTCTTCTTTCTTCTTTTTAGGCTATAGCTAAAGTATAAAAAGTTGTCGGATCTTAATATATTCTATAATATGTTTTAGGGTCTTAAGATACTTATATATATAAGTAGTATTAAAGTCGTTATAATTAAAGTATAAGTAATACTAGTTAAAGTTACTATAAGATATATAAAGTATAAGCTAGAGCCTTAGAATACCCTTTTTAATAGTAAGTAAAGCTAGGCATTTATTAGTAGTAGTAAAGTTTTTACTATATTTTTAATAGTATACTAAGAGCTATAGCTATACTATAGCCTACTAATTAATTATTATAAGTCGTAGAACCTTCTACCTAATAGTATAAATACTAGTTAAAGTAGAATCTAAGTCTAGGTCTAGGTAAATAGACTATACTCTAGCTTTTATCTATTTATTAGCCTCTTTATTACTTTTAATATCTATTTATTAGCCTCTTTATTACCTTTAATATCTATATATCTAGAAGACTATTTAACTTTTACTATTTTAATATCTACTAGCTTATAAAAAGTAGTAAAGATCTACTAGCCTAAAAGTAAAAGATTGCCTTTTAGGTATTAGATCGCTACTATATTATCTAGATATATTATAATATTATAAAATATATCAAATTTAGAAAAAGTAAGTATTCTTCTAAGTTTTTATAGTATTCTAAATACCTTAGTATTAAAGATAACTAAGGTATTATAGAGCTGACTAAAGCTTATAGTAAGTAGAATCTTATACTAGTAAATAGTATACTTATATCCTTTTCTTAGTACTTTTTTATAGTATACTAGTAGGAGTTATAAGCTATTTAAACAGATAATAATATTATCTAATAAGTATTTATCTAGCTATTTTATAAAAGTAGTCTTAGTATTTTTCTTTAAAAGATCTTTAGTTAGCTTAGTATATAAGCTAGTAGAGTATCTTAAAACCTTTACTACTAGTTAAGTAATTAGTAGTAGAATATTATTTAAAATATAAAGTTTAATAACTTTCTATTTAAGCTACTAAGCTTGCTAGCCCTAGGCTTAAGTTTTAGATAATAGTTAAAAGACTAATAGATAGAAAGGGTCTAGTATCTATAGTTAGTATATAAAGTAGAGCTTATATTCTTTTAAGATAACTATTATAGATAGTAATCCTACTTTCTTATATAGTACTATAACTAGTTTTATTTTTTAAACTAAAAGGACTATATAAGCTATAATATTAATAACTTTTTATAACTTAGTAATATACTAGCTAAGGCTAGTACTAATAGGCTTTCTATTATTAGTAGCTACTTAAATATAGTTATTATTTAGTTTAAATCGCTTTATATACTAGATCTCTAATCTATAAAAGACTATAGATATAATATAGGCTTTTATAGCTAGGTATAATAAATAAGTAGAAGGACTATAAACGGTCTTAGCTAGGCCTTAAAGGTGATTTCTAAGTCTTTTAGCTTTAAGAAACCTTTATTATATATATTTCTTAAATTTAAATTACTAATTAAACTAGACTCTAAGCTATAGAAGTACTAGAGTATCTATTCTATTATTACTAGCCTAGGAAGTAATAAGTAGAGCTTTAGTAATTAGTTCTAATATTATTTATTTATTAATAACTATTAGAAGTAAGTTATTATTTCTTTAGTAAGAAAAATATATTAACTTATACTTTTTTAGTATAAAGTTAACTTTATTCTTTTCTTTTTAATAGAAGACCTTCTAATATCTTTTATAATAGTAATAATACTTACTTCTAGTATATTAGTAATATATAAAAGCGTTATATTATTAGTATATCTAAAATAAAGTATACTTTCTTACTTATAAAAATTAGCTAGATATAGTATATATAGTAGTAGAAACGAAAGTAACTCTTATAGTATACTATAGTTTTAAATAGTAAAGTTAGAAAGTTTTAAGCCTAGCCTATTCTTAATAGTTTATTAAAATAGAAAGAAGAATACTAGTTAAAGGACTAGTAATAGCTAGCTTTAAGTTCTAATAATCTTAATAGCCTAGTACTAGAATAGAGTATTGAAAGCTTTTTAGATATCTATTATTACTACTATAGCTACCTTTCTATTAGTAAAGGTCTATTTAATATCTACTATAAGTATTATAATTAGATTATATTACTAAGAGTATAATACGCCTGAGGCCCTCTATTTTGGATGACGTTTATGGATGCCTTAGGGTCTCTGAGGCACCTGCTTTTCGTTTATATATATAGCCTTTTCGGCTCATCTCACTTAGTTCCTTAGAGTAAAAACAGGTCAATTTAGCCTCTTTTTAGAGCACATTTTCAGGTCTATTTGCCTTTTATTATCTGTGATTGATTAATAGCTACTTGCTTAAAAAGGGTACTAATATATTAAGGATTAAGAATACTTACTAGTATAGCTCTTAGAGCTATAAAGTAACTTATATACTATTTAAAGCCTTTATTTAAATAGAATATTAGTATAATAAAATACTAGTCTTAGAATAAAATAGTATCCTTTTTAACTTTTAAAATAAAAATAACTTCTACTTACTTCTAGCTTTTAGGAAACTTAAAGTATAAAGCCCTTAAATAGATCTTATATATTAAGTATTTAATAAAAAGCTAAACTACTTTAAATAGATATACTATAATCCTATTAATACCTAGTAAGGTAAAGCTAACTCTAATTATATACTTTTTAACTTCTTTTAAGATAGGATTTAGATTTTATATAAGAATTAGATTAGTCTTAGCCTTAGTCTAGCCTTTAAATAGATTCTCCTTTAAGTTATTTTTAGATAAAAACCTAATTAAAATAGCTTATTATAGGATTTATACCTTATTCTTTAGCTTAATATAAATAATATTATTATAGATAATTAGCTTTATCTAACTAGCGTTTTCCTTATTATACTAGTAGATAATTTTATAAATATTTTAAGCACTTTTAATACTATTTAGAATATCTTATTAGTATAGCTTCTTAGTTCTTTTTATTATAAAAAGGAAATACTTCTTCTTTAAAGAGTATTTAGTTATTTTAGCCTTAACTTTACCTATTTTTAAGTTATACTAGATATACTAGATAGACTTATAATTATCTATCTATTAGAAAGCTAAGTATCTAGCCTTATAGTCTAGTTTTCTAACTATTTATATTATTATAGTTTATATATCTTTTTATTTTATAACCTACTTTTTAAAACCTTTAAAAGAATTAATATATATAAGGTCTACTATAGAAAGTATATTAAGATTAAGTAGTCTTTTAAACTATTCTAGCTAGTTATTTATAATCTTTATTTAATACTATTCTTCTAGCTTGTTTCCTTACTAAAAGAAAGTAATAATATAAGTATTATAGTCTAAGCTATAGTACTAGTTATCTTTTATAATTATAGAAGCTTATAAGATATTTAAGAAGGCAAGATCTAGTATTCTATTATACTATTATATAGCTATACCTAATTGTTTAATATATCCTATTTTAGCTTTAATAGACTATTCTATAAGCTAGTAGCTAAGATATCAGGCTTTAGAATTAGAATTAAATATAGGATTAGAATAGTTAAAGTTTTTAGTAATAATAGAGCTATCTAGAAGATTAATAAGAAATGTAATATACTTTATAATAACTAGGTTATTTAGTATTCTATAATAAGCTAATATTAAATAGCTATTAATCTTAAGCTATAGCTTATTCTAAGAAGAAGCTACTACTATTAGTATAATATTAAAAGCTTTACCCTTTTAAGTATAAATTATAACTTATAGATATTCTTTTTTAGTATACTAGAAGTCTATAGAGGCCTAAGTATTATAATTTAGATAAGATTATATATTATTATAATAAGCTTAAAGCTTTATAATAAGAATAATATCTATATACTTATTAAAGTAGAACTATAATAAAGTTAGATAATATACTATATTCTTTCTAGTATTATATAATATAATATAAAATAGTTTTAGTATAATATTCTAATACTAGTAGGCCTATCTCTATCTAGCTATATATTATAAATATAAGTAGTTTATATCTACTATTTAGTAAAATAGTTGATATTAATACTAGTAGCCTTATTAAAGTCTATAATAGTACTTATATTATAGTTTTTTAGTATTAAATTAGCGCTTCTAGTTAATCTAGTAGTAAAGAAAAAAAAGAGTATTTTAATCTAAATAGCTATAACTATAGAAGCCCTACTAGTATTTAAAAAGTTAGAGCTTATAGAAGATAAAGGGTTAGCCGCTAGTCTTAGCTATATAGACTAGGAAGTAGATAGTATATACTTATTTAAAGTAGTATTTTTAAAAGTTGAAAAAGCTTCCTACTAGAATTACTAGTATAGCATTTCTATATTAGTATCCTTTTTTATAATATTAGGTTATATAGCTAGTACTTTTACTTCTATATTCTTAAAAGCTTATAGCTCGACTTTATAGACTATTACTAGCTTTAACTTTTTAAGTAGAATAATCTTCTTTTAAATAACTTTTAAAGTAGCTAGATAGTTCTTATACCTTATCTAGTATAGGCTATAGCAATTTATATATTAAATAGATCGATTATATTATACTAATTTGCTTAAAATATAGATATCTAACTTATCGCTATAGTAGGTATACTATAAAGTATGATTATAGAATTAAGAGTTATAGTACTCTTAGTAGCTATTAGTATACTTATAGACCTTAGGTATCTTTTTAATAGAATAGAAAAAGCTACTAGTCTAGAATAGCTAAAAGTATTAGATAGGTTTTAAGAAAGAGATAATAAAAGTATTCTAGCTAGTAAGTAGGTCTAGACTATACTTAGAATACTTAAAATCGTATAGTTTAATACTAGTCTAAGTAATATACTCGTCTTTAAATATATCTTCTATATTAATAAATAGAAGATCTAGTATTAAGTTAGTAAATATATAAGAAACGTCTATAAGTATATATATATACTATTTTTAGGCAAAGTAATCTTATTATAAATATAAGCTTTCTAGATAAGTACTTTACCTTCTTTACTAATAAGCTTATTATAGATAGTTTTATTAGCTAGATAGATTATAAAACTAGTCTAAGTATAATTAACCTTAAGAATATCTAGAAGCTAGAGCTTTAAAGCTTTATAAATAGCTACTTTTAAATAAAAAGGGTCCTAGAATAGAAGTAAGATAGTAGTATCTTTATATCTAGTAGTAAGGACCTAGAAGTCCTTTTTAACTAGAATCGGATTATATTACTTATAAGGCTATAATATAGTAGCCTAAGAGGTCTTAGTACTACTAGATAATATAGAGTCTAAGAGATTAGATTATAGGGCTAATAAGTAGAAGATAGAAGTACTAGAATAGGAGGCTATAGTACTATCTAGTTTTAGAAGTTCTTAGAAGTCTTTTAAAATATAAGTCAAGATAGGCTTTTTAAAAGGAAGTATATTAGTACTACTAGAGGTAGTAAAGTAATATATTTATAGATATATAATAATAAAAGAAACAAGCTTCTTTACTACTATTCTTTATTCCTTATTATAATTACTAGAAAAGGAGGTAATATACTTACTAAAGGTTATTATAAGCTTAAAAATAACCGTTTTTTATAAAATTACTAAGTATATTATATTATTAAATAATAATATTATAATTAAATTAGTAATACTATAAAGCTTTATAAATTTGTTTAAACTAGAAAGCTTAATTAGAAGGACCTATATATAACCTTTATATAAATATTTAGATCGATTCTAGAAGTTAGAAAAAGAATTTAGAAAAGGTAGATAAGTATGCCTACTATTAAAAACCTCTATAGAAGGCTTTAATAGTATAGCTAGGATAGGTAGGCCGTTTATAGTAATATAAAAGATATACTATATAAATAGCTATCTAATATAGATATAGTAATTATTTTATAATATAATTATAGTAAGTTATAAACTAAAAGGTTAGTTTATAAAAATAGTTAAAGGTATAAATAGAGATATAGAAAGCGCTAAAGGTATAGTAATACTAAAATCTATTACTATACTTAAAAGCATAAATCTATTACTTAAATTATAGTTAGAATTATTAGTTATAATAATATTTCTTTATAATAAAAGCTTCTTGCCTATATATAATATATACTTTCTAGAAGAAATACTTAATTTATAGTTTTAAATATACTTTAAATAGTATGACCTAAAGCTTATACTATATCTTATAGTCGATCTTAAACTAGATTAGAATAGGATTTATAGATATAACTATAAAGCCTATCTATTAATCAAGAACTATAAGATAGAATATAATAGAAAAGTTTTTAAAGTTTAATCTTAAAGTTATATCAGATATCTAATAGGTTATTATATATCTAATATCTACTATATCTAGATACTTTAGCTTAATTAAGCAACTATTATAAGAAATATTACTTTTAATAAAAATATACTTTACTTCTTTTTTATTAAATACTAGAAAGGATAATTAGTTAAGATCTTTAAAGTATTATCAATTATATTAAAAAGAAGTATAATATACTTTAGAATACTAAAAGAATAATTAAAAATATTAGACTTATTAAAGAAAGCCTTATTATATAAATAGAATTCTTAGATATACTTATAAAGAAAAACCTTAATAGAAAGATCTTAATTATAAAACGTTCTACTAGACTCTTAATCCTAGAAAACACTTTTAAACTAGAAGGTATAATATAAGAATAAAGTAATACTATTAATACTCTTTAAATAGATAATAGGTTAAATAATAATAAAAAGATATTATTACTAAATCAAGTATAAGATTAAGCTACTAAAGTTTCTATAAGCTTAATAAAATCAATATTTCTATTAGAACTAGATATTATAGTATTATATAACTTACTAGATCTTTCTAATAGCTTTTTTATAGTTCTAATATATAGAATAACTCTATAGGTTATAATTAAGTACTAAGCTAGCCTATAATAGAAAGTATTAGATATAGTAGAAATCGATCTTTAATACTTATATAACTAAGAAGTACTAGACTAATAATATACTCTAGCGCCTATATCGCTTAATAAGCTTCTAAAAGATAAACTTAAGCTTTATAAAACTATAATACCTTAAATTATTAAAAGAGTAAAGCGGCTTGCTATAAAAGGAAAAAGAGAAGATATAGTATATATACTACTCTTTAAATATTTAAGTTATAACCTTTAAGTATTAGAAGTAACTTTATTAAACTTAATACTATTCTAGATAACCTAATATCTAATTAGCTTAAAGAACTTTAAGGTAATAATAATACTAATTATCTATTTATACTATATTATATAATTGTAATAATAGTTTAAATAAACTAATATACTAAGATCGCGCCGGATAATAAGCTTCTAGTAGATCTAATAAGCTTAATACTAAGAAGATATATATTATTAGTATTAAAGAAGCCTTATATATAAAATAATATAACTAGATATATATATACTAATAGTTTTCTTAAAGATATTAAAGTTAAGATAGATAGCTTTAAAAAGTTATACTACTAGACTATTAAAGAATATATCTTAGAAATATTTAAGCCTCTATTACTTATATAGGTTTTTAAGTATAAACCTAATAATAATAGCTAGATTATTAGATATCGCTTTTAATTTATTATATAAAAGGATTTCTAGAAAGAAGTATTAAT
>QGMI01001022.1:0-13968 GCA_007821535.1 Lachnellula occidentalis | reverse complement strand
ATCGTACCACTAGGCTCAGGGGTCTTTTATACGCCCCTACGCCTACCTTCCTACCCCCCCCCCCCTCCTGCAAGACCCATAGGTCCCTATAGGCCTATAGGTCAGGTCCTACAAAATAGGACCCGACCTATAGGTCCTTACAGATACTAGGACCCGACCTATAGGGACCCATAGGTCGGGTACCCATGGGTCCATGGGTTTTGTAGTGACCCCTAGCTAGGACATTATATCATAGATTGACTTCACGTTAAGCGCTGAGTTGCAAAGGAAGAGGCAATATCGACCGAACTATACGTTTCTTTCTACTATAGGCTTCTTTAAATAGCAGTAATCTTTTATAGAAACGGCCGTAAAAATACTATAGAAGTTAAGGTAGCGGGTCTAGCGCCGTGATCCGGCAATTTCAGTTTGGACTGGCTAATACGGTGCTGGTACGCTCTCTACGTGGATGAAATAAGAAGCCCAATAATGTGCTAGATTTTTAGTACATTATTCGACCACTTTCTTCATCTATGGAGAGTATGCTATAGTAACATTTATGTTCTAGAACCTGGCCGCTCAAATATTGACAACTATCTAGATTCAAATCAAATTCCGCTTTTTGTGATCTTGCTGATATACGTTTATCTAGTCTTTTCATGCCTTTTATAACCCTTGCTAGAAGTACTCTAGACTATAGTTCCTCTTAATATATCTAATATCGATAGTAATTAAACTATATCATTTATTATTTCTAGAAGAAAATAAAAGGAAATGCCGCGTATAATATCAGATACTTTCAAGGCGATATAGAAGGCTATAGTTATATTTCCTCGAATCAAAGTCCTAAGGATTAGAAAGAAGGGTTTATATGATATAATCTGGATCGACGTGTTTTTATTAGGATTATATTAATCAAGAAAATCAGTTTAGTAAAGCTACTTAAATAGTTTATATCTATAATAAAGTTTAAAAAGGGACTATCTAGTAGTAATACCTTACTAGCGAATTACTTATCAGATATAGCCTATTACAGACTTACGACTTATAACTTATAGAGAGATATGACTTGATTTTAGTATAAGGATTACTATATAAGTCTCTATTATTCGTAGTTTGCTCTGATTATAACCTTTCTTATCATACTAACTAGACTATAGCCTGCTGGAAATCTAGTAGCTATTAGAGATAGAACTCTTACAATCATACTACTATTTCAAAAGCCTAAACTACTAAGAACGCTTTTCTTCCACAGGCGTCGCGTTCTTAAACGCAGCTCATCACATCTCTTTCGTGCCTCACCAGCATTACAACATCCACGCATTTCCAGCAACTTCAACCACTCCCTAAACCTGCGCGCATCAAATCCTACCAGATAACACCCAAATACCCACAACAAACCAAGATGCCACTCGAAAGCACCAAGAGGTCACTCAAGGACCTCGGCAAAATCACTACTGAAGTCGTAAGAGATCTTCGCACGCTCCAAAACCAGGGTCTTATTTTGCCGGATATTCTATACCAGTATAGAATCCAGAACGGAAGACTTGTCAAGAGAACACCGAGGAAGGGACAAGTTGTGGCCTCCACCAATTCCCAGACAATTTCAGATGTTGTTTATAGTAGATGTACGGAGTAAGCACAGCTTTGTTGATGATGAATTGGTAGGAATCTGTCAACATTTGTTGGCGCCGTACAGGATTGAGATTCGTGCGCGTTTCGTGTCGTGGGCTGCCAAGTTTGCTTTCAAACATAAGATTCATACCTGAGATCAACTTTGCCTCGCGCGCGAGCCCTATAACTACGTGCTGAAGGAGTCATGGGGACCACTGCTGACTCCCCCGGGGATAATTTGATTCCTGCCCGATAAGGGTATTGGAGGAGATCGTCGTCGTCATAGCGAGTCTCAAGGTATCGGATATAAAGTTTCTGCTCCTCCGACGTAAGAACATCTGGGCTCTGGGCCTCCTCCAAGGCCATGACAAACTCGACTGCAGTTTGTAGGTAGACCGTTACAGTATTGCCATCTTCGCTTCGACCGTGGATCTGGGAGGAATTGATAGCCTCGAAATTGATGGGTGGACCGTCGGTAAATCGTGTCTTGACTAGATGGACAAGTGTGTGTCTACTTCTCTGCCAGTAGTTGTCGATAATAATAATCAACCCGCGGAAGAGAGGTTTCAACTTGTAGAGGGCATAGAATTTCCAGTCGTATGGAAATATGAATCCTGCTTCCTCTCTCGGCTGCGGTGGCAAATATTTCCTGCCCTCGAAATACGGCTTGGAAGTCCGAACTCGCTGGCATAACGCTTGATGGATACCCAACACCTGCTGAATGGATGGCTTTTGGCTCCCTGTCAAGCAAATCAACTTTGCAAAGAAATTTCCAAGCTCGATATCAGTATCGTGGCCTTTGTCGAAAAACCAGAGTGGATAAATCACATTGAGGACGTCCTTTGGATGAGCCCAGACACCATCGGGCGCTTCGTCATCCCATCCAGCGGTATCGGTCCAGTATATAGCGACGGATTTGCTGCAACAGTCTTGTAGTTTGTCGAGAGACAGCACCGGGAGTGGAAGGGTAAAAGGGATTTCCGGAAAGTAATAATAGAATCTCCTCTCCAGCATCGTGCGGTGATATCGCTCCCAGTTTCTGCGCTTGGCATAGGCTTTATCATGTTCTATTCGGTGTTGGCCCGGGTCTTCGATGGGCTTTAAAGCCATGATAGTTGTAATTGATCTGTATGGCTTGATGAAAATCGCAGGTTTACAGAGGTCAAGCACCGCAAACCGTATATAGTAGTCACTATGACTGGTCAGTGATTTGATGCAATCGGAGCAAATACGAAGTGCTTCGCATACCTCGCTAGATGAGTTCAGTCGTGTTTGGTGCGCTTTTCGTTGGAGAGCATGCCTTATGACGCCACTGAATGAAGATTCAATGGATTCTTTAAGGAGTTGAGGTTCAGGAGAATGACTGTTTGGGTGAACGATGGAGAATATACCTCGGGGCTGCGATTACTGCGTATGTATAGACGCTGAGTTGAATCTAGATCGTTGTTATTCTTTGAGCGGCTAAGTTTTAGAACATTATATAGGTAGGATAGATGGAGTGGAGGCATATGCAAAGAATGGCAAGCGAATATAACGGTGTATTTACACCACGGTGTATTAGAACCAGCCAGTCCAAATTGCAATCACCGGGTCGCGGCGCTAGACCCGCTACCTAAACTCATATAGTGTTTTACGGCCTTCTCCATCAAGGACCACTACTACTCAAAGACGCCTGTGGTGAAGAGAATAGTCGGCACTCACTTTAAATGTGCTAGCTAGCGTGGGACATCAAGAATTACCGATGGTAAGTGCCGCTCTTTTCTATCTAGCATAAGCAGCATCTGCGTAGAGGCACAAAGTATGCTTCGGTCCACATCGCCTCTTCCTTTACAATTCGGCGCTGAATTCATTGCCCTTCTTAACGTCAATCCCCCCGACACAATGTGCTAGCGATCTAAGACATTCACACTTTTTCGCTTAGACAAGAGATGTGAATTCCATGATACCTTGCAGTAACACGCGCCAACTAACCTCCATCCACAACCCAACACTTCAATAATAATAGCATATAGATTAACCCCCACCCATCAAGGCTCTTCTCGGCAAACAGCTTCATGCCCATATATCCCCAACTAACACATTCCTTTTTCCAATAAAAAAGCTCGGTGGCCTAACCAAGTCGTCCACCGTAAGACGCTAAACGTGGGAGTCATATTAACACTGACTCTAAACATGTGTAGTCCGTATCCCTGACTTTAAAAGATTAAGCAAAAAATTCTTTCGGAAATCAATAACTCGCCAATCGCCAGTCCGTAACCTTCAAGAGCTCTGACTATAAACTTACAAAAAAAGCATCCAATACGAAACCAGCTCGTCTGGTTTCCTCTAAGGTGGCGGCCGCACTGCGGGTGTTGGAGTTTTTGCTATTCTAATACATGTCGCTCCATTGCCTGATTTGTTTCTAAACTCTCGTAAAGTCCTATTTCGATTATTATAACCAAGCGTAGGCTATACTAAGAACTGTGTACTCTAATACACCGCGAGGTACTTTCCCTCCTAGTGATATTGTGGGCCAAATAGATCACTTTTTTGACCAATTTAGCAAGCGATCATATGCTTTGCAGATACAAGTTTGGAGTGAATTTTAAAGGGCAGAGTAGGGACTAGCAGATAGGGCGTAAGTTATCAATGCGGAGCTATGAAAAGCTTTCCGGCTGGGCTAGGCAGTAACGTAGCGACAATACTAGTAGCATTGTATGAGTTGAAATAATAAAAGATTATAGCCTACCTTCCATAAATGTGTTTTTGTGTACTAGTTGGCAGGCTACTATATACCATATCGAGGACAATAAAATGATAAAGGTCGTTATATTATAACGCTTGTTCTAGACTCTTAGTAAGTTCTATATATATGTTTGAAGTAGGGTCGAAGAGGGAATCAATTCAGTATGGTGTATTATATGAGCCCCTTTTATAAGCGAGGGTTGATTTGCTAGGTAGCTAGCCAAAATTGTAGAACTTTCTATATAGAAAGGGGTCTAGGAACAATAAGACGAATTATAGAAATTTAAAGGAACTAGATAGTTTATTATCTACTCTGAGCAAAAAGTCTGGTTCCTGAAAACGAACTAGTAATAAGAATGAAGCAAGTCATGTGATAGCGCGATATGCATCTCCCTGACTTTGACAATATATCTACCGTGGTAGGCAATTTGGGGAAAACCAAAAATTATATAATCAATGATGATGCTCCTCTAGTACGAACAAGTAATTCATGTGTGAATTCGTGTCTTAAATTCTGCCGGTACATTGGTGCCGGAGATCATTTAGTCTCGCGTTTTTCGCGTTCCTCCTCCAACGCGTTCCTATGACGACGCGTCTACTAATCTAACTACTTAAAAGCACCCTTTCTCCCCCTCCTTCGATATTCCTCCACCAGCTTTTCATTCCTCATCTATCCATCCACCGTATCCCAATCGCAACAATGTCCAGCCCCGGCTTCGAATACGAAAGCGACGACCAGTCTAAAGTCTCCAAAGCGGATCGCAAAGTAACCGAAGTACACCTCCCTCCCCTGATGCCCCCCACACCTACTACCTCTAACATCCAAAACCCTTTTCCCAGGCCGAAGTCAAACACATTGACTCCGAAACAACCCTCACCTGCACCTGCAAAACATCCTGCGCCACCGCCCGCTGCAAATGCAACAAATCCGGCGCCGGCTGCTCCCCCGCCTGCAAATGCGCCGCATGCATCAATCCACTTAACGCGCTATCCTCATTCTTCGCCGACGAGAATCTGCGCGCAAGCCCATGTTTTGCAAGTTGGATCCGGGCGCAGACGAAAAAGAAAAGCAAGAGCAAGAGCAAGAAGGGGAAGAGAGACAGCGAGCCAGACTTCGATCTCGAATCCGACGAGACGCGCGAGGAGTTGCTGTGCGAGTTGATGGGAGTTGAAGACAGCAGCGAGAAGCCAGAGGGAGATGTGTTTGACGAGGACGGTATGAACGCGGAGATGGCTGCGTGGGCTGTGGAGTGGGGTATACTTGACATGAGCCCGGAGAGGAGGAAGGAGATGGTGGATGAGATTCTGGCGTATGGGCTGGCGGATAATGGAGGGGATTTTTATAGTTTCTGCAGGGGCGATTGGGCCGAGGATATGAATACGAGCCATTGTACGAGTTGTGGGGATTGTCAGGATTGGAGGGAGTGGCATTGTAAGAAGTGTAATCGGTGCACGTACGGGGTTTCGCTTCCGTGTCAGGGGTGCGGGGGGGTGTCGAGTAGCTATCATGATTTATGATACGGATACGAATGGGAATTGTGGGCTGTACGACTAGGTGATTGAGATAAACAAGACAATGGTTAGATTTTGATGATGAAAGGGGAATAAATTTTGCTACTTGTAGAGCTTTCGAGGTGTTTAAACTTGAAAAGCCTCCTCTGACATACAAATGTGAAAATACACAAGATTGACCTGAGAGCTCATGCGGACATCGGCTCAATATAAAACTAGCAGACTAGTCCAGTCCAGTCATGAGTCAAGAAAACATGATATTCGTTCTATTTATACACTGTACAATATCTATGAAGTCATCCATCGCCCATTGATTTGCTTCCTTCTCACCTGCCATCTTATTAGTATCACTCTCAAGGGTGGGATACGAACGACTTACCATAGGCGCCAAAACTACAACACCGACCCACAACGCAAGAACCGTCCCAACTAAACTCAACTTATTAAAACCCTTCCCAAGGATATCGAATGCAGCACTCGGGGCAACTCTTGTCCCGAAGACATCTATCCCATATGCAAACAACAGACTCGTACTCTCTAAGACTGCCGGGCTGGTAATAACATCTTTCACGCCAATCACCTCGCGCTTGTGTGAGAGGATGAGTTTGGGATCAAACTCGATATAAGGTTGGTACCGGAAGACACCTTCTTCCATCTCAGCAGTGGTAGGGTCTCGCCCAACTGGTCTGCGTGGATCGAGGACGGTACGTGGGATGCCGATGATAGCGTTGTTGGAGGGAATAGTGCAAAGAAGTTGGCGAGTCGTTATACCTTGACGAGTCTCGGTGACTGACATGTGGCTGATTGCTTCAGGGATGAGGAAAGATTGTGTGGCAACGAAAGGTAGAGCTGGTCCCGCGTTGGGGATATCTGATGGCTCGAGGCTGGATGAATTGGCTGCCGAGCCAAGAGGACCACGATCGTTAGGAACATCAGACTCGTACATCTCTGATACAAAGATCTGATAACCCTTTGACGCTGGTAACGTTTCGGTCGTTGTAAGTACATCGGTTGGCAGTTCATCAGCCCATAGAGAATATGCAAACCAGTTCTCTGTGAGCACTGAAGCGATTGGTTGAATTGTGTCGACACCTTCGTGGCTGATTGAGTAGAGAATGTCGCCAGAGACGGTATCAATCACGTATAGCGAGGCAGTGGAATGTTCGTCTGATACTGATGTCACTAGCACGATGTTAGGGTTTAGATACTTGTAGAGAACAGTACGATCGCCCAGAACTCGTCCAATAGAGGCCACAGGATCATGAACCGGTCTTGAGACGATGTTAATTATTCTTTGACCAAGTGCAGGCTTGAAAGTCCAAGTGATGATGGGTTGTGCAGTTTCTTGTCCAGCTTCGAATTTCAAGCCTTTGATCTCGCCATTGTCTCCCTTGACCACGAGATTCTCTTTAGGTGCCCATGCATTGGGAACTTCACCTGGATTTCCGTCGACACCAATCGGTAGTAACCATTTTCCAGAAGGACTGTCAACCACCACCGTACTTGTCGTCGCGGGCCACGACCCGGGGTTCATGGCTTCAATCTTATTGCCACTTGTAGTGTTGAACATAATATATTCACCATCAGCCCCCCGTACCGTCGTAGTGCCCTTGGAATGCTCAACCCAGATTCCTTTCACATCCCATTTCTTGCCAGCAGGCTGCTCAAAAGCGCTCGTTGACCAGACAATAGACCCTTGATTTCCAGCATCGAGACCATAGACGCGTCCGCGTTGGGTAGCAATGATTACTAGCTTGTTGAAGCCAAATGTGTCACGTACCAGGACCTCAGGCTTCGAGGACACAATATCCCCAGGGAGGATGCTGCTCAAGAATCGTCTAGGGAGATCCTGCAAGTACCCTGGCAAATGCTGCAAATCACTGACATGTCTGTTCACCCGATGGATATATGCGGATAGCGGGTTGCTGTGCGATTCAGCCTCCAATGTTTGGGCCAAACTTTCCGACTCGGGAATTTCTGCCCACTCAGCAGCAACTGCTCCAGAAAGTCCTTCAGGTCGAACCCAACCCTCCTTTCCATTGCGAACTAGTACCCAGTCCTGGCCTGAGGTGAGCAAAGCAGACCTCACCGCATATGTATCCGCATCCCGTTGAACAACTTCCGAGACACCGTGAAGGAGGGAGCCGTGGTTACTTTCGAACTCCAGGGGGAATCTACCAAGTATAGCATGAGAAGCAGATGAGACAATAACTACCTCATCCGCTGTGTGCCGACTAAAGTAAACATTCGCTTCCTGGGAGCTTATGGAAATTGCTCCTTGTCCTGGTAGTTTCGGTAGTTCATAGGCTTTCTTGATGCTGCCACTTGCAAGATCGATATGATAGACGTCCGCGCGATTGGAAACGCTCGAATGGGTGTGAACCAAAAAATGCGGTTGCGACTGAACAAGATTAGGCGCATGCAACGCAACATTGATGATCGGTCCGTCCACCTCCTTCAAGGGCAGACTTTGCTCTCCAGTTTTGCCAAGTAAATTGACCTTCAGGTTCTTCAATGTCTTGTCCGTCCAAGCAACTATAGGAGCCGCTGAATTCGCCCCTACGAGTAGAACATCTTCAGCCGAATGTACATCGGCTTTCGTTGACAGGGTGTATTCGTTCGTTCGCTTTCCAGTGACCGGATCCAGGGCTGTAACCTTCAGATTGTACCCTCCCCAAGCTCCGTGCAGAGACACTATGAATATGCTTCTGACATTCGTGCTGACCTGCAATGGCACATCGCTAGTCCCATCTTCAAATTCCCATGCCACGTTTCCGCTTTCGCCCTTCAGACGCCTCAGTATTCCCTTGCCTTCCTCTTCGAACAAGGCCAAGACGTCCTTGGTCTCTTCAGCTCCAGCAGCCGTTTCCATGACCTCTAGATCCTTCACAGTCCCCTCGAATATATTCCCCCATTTCTCCTTCCCGCTCATAGCATCCCAAGAATCAACTCTGCTCCCAATCGCAGACACAACTGTGTTCTCTCCTTCCACCGGCCTCAAGAACCCTGTCTCATTGCCCACAATTCCAGCTAGAAGTTGCCGCCAAACTACTTTTCCAAGACCAGGATTAACGGCGCCAAGAACGCCTAGGTCGCTCAATGTATACAAAAGTGTTGCCTTTTCTTCTTTCCGCGGCCGATGGAAGAACGTTGTGTGTGGTAGTGGGAGGCCAAGCAGTTCGTGGTGGTAATCAAGGCTGTAGGCTTCATCGGAGTAAATGGCGAAAGCCGAGGGCAGAATAGAGAGGGTCAGGGAGAGGAGGTTAATTGGGAGTCGCATGTTGGCGGACGTTACATGAGGTTGTTGACCTCGTGTATTGCTGGAAATGGCGAGGGGAGCGCAAGGTGAAGCTTCAGGTGGCCTCGCGACGACGTGATTTTGGCAGGGGTCTGTTCACCAAAATTCTGGTAGTTGGATTAAGCTGCTTACATAAGCCTACAGGGGCCATAAATATACATTTTCACTTCGGTTCTGGCTTCTCTCTACTACACATATCACAGTATATGACTATTACCTCTTATGCTAGCGTCAAGCTATTATTCGATCATCTTTGTGACCAGCGCATTCAACAGGGTCTAGTTCTAATTCCCTTCACGTGATCATTGACCACCTTTTTGAGTCTAAATCTGTCTATCAGCAGCTCTTAACTAGACAGAAGCTGCACAATTTTAATAATACGAAATACAAGGAAGGCTTCCATATCGCTACTCTGTAAAGTTACCTTTATTCAAGGCCGAAATGGTAGAAAATGGTCAACAACGGAAGAAGTGGAGCGTGTAGTACCTGCAAAAAGCGCAAAGTCAAGGTATTTACAAATATTATATGAAGCTTCATCATACTCGATATATTGATAATCCGCGTAGTGTGACAAATTGCGTCCTTCGTGTCAAAATTGCCAGAATATTGGCAAGTCGTGCCCTGGCTACATGGATGACTGGGACCTCGCTTTTCGCGACCAAAATCAGGTTGTCCAGCTCAAGGTCCACTCCAGTGGTAGAAATCCAGTAATAGGCAGCCCATCTGTCACTACGCTGAATCCGATCTTTTGGGATATACCAAATCAGGTGCGTGATATCGAATGCCGACATGGTTTCCCGCTGATTCTCCAGCTCACGCCGGATATTGGGCTGCAAGCCATCCCTCTCTTCTTTCAGCATTTCATACTTCCTTCTCGCAGTCATGGCTGGTTGGACTTCCTGCCCGATCTCTTCGAGAAAGTCTCGAGCAATTCCGTGCTACACAATGCAGTTTACGCTGCGGCATACGCAAACATCGCGCAAAGGTACCAGAGCACGAACCTTCGGTACAACGCGATAGGCTATTATTACAAAGCTATCAAGCAGATAAGTTTCTTGTTGCTCAAGCGCTCTGCGGCTATCAATGATAACACTATCATTGCTGTAATGCTTCTGGGACTTTACGAGGTAGGTTACAAGCAGCCCTCGGAAAAGAGCGGGACATGTGTGCTGACTATATTTCTCTGAAGTGTATTTTTGACTCCAACAAATCTACTAATGACTTGTCTTTTTGCCATATCCGCGGCCTTGGAGCCTTGATCATTCTCCAAGATATTCTGTTAACCAACTCTCATTTGTTGGAAAACCTGTGTTGCCAAATACAAAGGCGAAACCTTGACCTCGGGTTGATGCCCGGCCCTGATATCGAACGACTTCTCCAACGACTAGATTCTTCTCCAATCGCAAGTCAAATGTTTAGTGGAATGTACTCTGTCAGTAAGTTCCAAGCATCAACGAAGGCAAAGATTGCTTTTCACCGCCTGGATTCCAACGGCTGCGAAGCTTTCCTTTGGGAAGCGTTGAAAATCGAAGAACAGCTTTGTGGATGGGCTAACAATGCAACCCGTTGCCTTGGCTACGTTGTGTCGACATCTCTGGAACAGCACCGAGAGTTGTTTCCTAACTAAAATATTGAATATCACGAGCATTCTGGTATCTGGGGAGTGGGAGGTTGGTGTAAGCACCGAGCGGTCCGAATCATCCTTCATCAAGTGATATTGGACGCCTTGAAAGGAGTAGCCCCGATAGATTCAAGAGAGGAACAGCGTGTTTTCGAACAGATATCCGCGTCACTTTCAGTCATCCACAATCAGGTTCATGATATCTTCTCGAGCGTAGCATTCGCCCTTGGGGCATCTACTAGCTCGACGTCTAGCACACCAACGAGAGCTAGAGGAGTTGGTGGATACTTTCTCATCTGGTCTCTGAAA
This sequence comes from Lachnellula occidentalis, assembly GCA_007821535.1. NCBI lineage: Eukaryota > Fungi > Ascomycota > Leotiomycetes > Helotiales > Lachnaceae > Lachnellula > Lachnellula occidentalis. The sequence goes on along the minus strand of QGMI01001022.1, from coordinate 2,911 downwards.
GTTGTCCTTCGGTGCCCGTTCATATCCCAGGAACAATATCTTACAGCAAAACATGTACTGTGGCGAATTGGGAAGGAGTGTGGGATCGGTCACGCTGAAAAGTTCTCGGAAAGTCTTCATGGCATATCGGAGCGTCCATGTTCGGACTGGCAGACAATGTTCCCCAAGAACCATGGATCCTCCTTGGCGAGGAATGATAGCAGTAACATGACTTGATTCAATCTGGTGGGGTGGGAGTGGCCAATTTACGATTGCTCTTATATGCCTTGTCGAAACCTCTACACGTTACACCGTAACACAAACATCGGGGACCCTAATAAAAGAAATAATCCATTCGGGAGACCCTTGTCCGGATATATATGCTATTGGAGGTAGACCCCGCTACTTGTCCTTATTCGTCTAGCTTTCCGACCTGCATGTCCGTTAGAGCCGCTCCCTCCCACACCAGCTCGTTCAAAGTTCCTCCATATAGTACGGCGCCTCCCGCCCTCGTACAAAAACTGACAAATCTCCTGAGTCATTATTCTGCAAGCTGCAACACCACCAATAATCAGGTTTCGAAGCTCGTAATTGTCGACGGAATATTCGATCCAATCTAACCCTACATCTCACCTGCATTGCAACAGGCAGTTTCCAAGAAGTAGACTCCGGGAGCCTATCACTTTCCTATTCTGTCCGTAAAAGGTAGCTAGCTCTTCAGGGCTATTGCCTTGTACGCCTGCATACCTCTGCAAAATAGTTAATTGTTTCATACCATACAGACATCAACATAACGCGGCGCTTGGTGTAGTGGAATTGGAAGGTACCGCGATCTTCTGCCGAAGAAACAGCAGATTGTGCTCTTGAATGCTGGCCATTGCCGACGACTATCCAACAGACACTATCGCATTTATCTGACCATATTCATACAACCACTTCAAGATGGATCCTTCAACAAATCAGTCACCTGCACAAGTTTGGGCTGCGCCAGATGAGATCGCTGACTCGTCGCAAAATCTTGACACGCAGGGAAAAAAGGAACTTGATGACCGAGTCAGCGTACAGACAGAGGAAATTACTAGCGAAAATACCTGGATAGCTTGGCTCCAGGTTTTGGGGGTAATCAAACCCTTTCTCTGTCTCCCTCCTCATTCTTGCTGTGTTGGACCCCTGAAGAGTGTTTCATCCTTTCAGCTCTCGCTCTTTACAGGAAACATGATACTAATTCGTTGCAGGCCTTTTTCATGATGTTCAATTCATGGTACCTCCCACCTAGCTCTTGGTCGTATATTGCACTGATAGCTCTCCAGGGGAATTGCAAATACGTTTGGTGCTTACCAAACGTACTACGAGACTGGCTTACTCGCTCATGAAAGTCCATCAAACATTTCGTGGATAGGTTCTATTCAGGCATTCCTGTTGCTTTTTGTAGGAGGCCTCGTTACAGGTCCTATCTATGATGCTGGGTACCTAAGGTCGCTGGTCATAGTTGGCTCGGTTTTAGGTGTTACTGGGATGATGATGACTAGCATTTGCAAAGAGTACTGGCAAGTGATCTTGGCGCAGGGTGTTCTCGTGGGATGTGGCTCAGGATGCCTATTGCTGCCTTCCGTAGCAGTCATGCCGCAGTATTTCACTAAGAGGAGGGCATTCGCTACAGGTATTGGTGCTGCAGGAAGCAGTCTTGGTAAGCCAATCTCCTAGGCTCACATTTTACCTACTGATTATCTATCTCAGGTGGAGTTATCTACCCTATTGTCTTTCATGAACTTCAACCAAGAATTGGGTTCGGGTGGGCTACCCGGGTCATTGCCTTCATCATGCTCGGCACGCTAATGATACCCATTCTCGTCATGCGTGCCAGGGTTTTCCCTTCAACCCGACGGCCACTCTTCGATAAGAACATCCTTCGTTCCATTCCGTACGACCTCTTCTCCCTTGGAGAATTCTTTGGTTTCATGGGAATGTATATCCCGTTCTATTATGTCACATCGTACAGTATCTCGCACAACATCGCCAACGAAAACACTTCCTTCTACTTACTTACCCTCCTTAACGTTGGTTCCATCTTCGGCCGTATCGTCCCCAATTTCTTCGCCGACGTAACGGGACCGTTGAATATCACCTTCCCGTTCATCCTCTTCTGCAGCGTCATAGCTTTCTGCTGGACATCCGTTCACTCCCTCGGCCAGATGATTGTCTTCTGCCTCTTCTACGGATGCTTCTCAGGGACTTTTGTTTCCATCACTGGACCTGCACTTGCTACTTTGTCAACTGACATGAGTCTTCTCGGCACGCACATGGGTATGAGCTTCACGTTCGGTGCGCTAGGTCTTCTGGTCGGAAACCCTGTTGCTGGCGTATTATTGAAGAAGGGCTGGATTGCTCCAGCGACTTTTTGCGGAACTGCTAATATCCTTGCTGCTCTTTGTATATTGGGTGCTAGAGTTAAAAAGGCGGGATGGAAACTAAAAATAAAAGTTTGAGAGATCTATTTCAAAAAAAGTACAGCATATGATATGGCAGCAATGTGTTTAGACCTGAAAAGAGGGTTTCTTGTGTGGAAGCTCGATCTATGACTTAATTTATCCTGAAACGACCAGTGCAATGGAACAATGGAAAGGACCAGTGTGTAACTACCCCGGCCCCGACGTGCTCAACATATCAATAGCTAATAAGCATTCACCAGAACATTTCAATAGGGTATTCCAAAACGGCGCTAAGCATAAATAGACACAGCCGAAACTGCCTGAAATTTCAGCGCCAACCTCATAACCCAACTTTGGAGAAGACACCATCTCTATCTTTTCAAGTCTATATTAGATGAGGAATAATTTTTCAGTCCAACCCCACCATCCTCCCAACGTGTTCTATTCTCTGTACTTACCTGATTATCCGCCCCATCTCTGCCGAGCATTATGATTAGGGGTCG
>QGMI01001021.1:0-13985 GCA_007821535.1 Lachnellula occidentalis | reverse complement strand
TTCCCCTTCCTATATAATACATCGACACATTATTAAACATTGCTAGAAGCCTTTCTTCTGCTGTCAAGACCCTTCTTTCTTTTCATTCATACAACAACACACACACACTCTCTCTCTCTCTCCCTCTCCCACCCCCCTCCCTCTCGCGTTCTCCTAACCCCACATAACTACCAACAAAATCAAACTCCGCACCTTTCTTTCTCTCTTTCAATCTCTCCTTCCCCCCTCAAAAAAATCGCGCTGCCAAGATGTAAGAAGCGAAGCGAGGGGGTTTTAATAGGGCAAGGTAGGTACCTAGGTAAGGCTTGCTCGATGTTTCCTTAAACTTGAATCTTGCCGTATCTCACCTACCAACTCCACGTATTAGATAAGTACCTTACCAACCAAGACCGCAAAATTCAAAATCACAAGCACAATCACAAGCAAAACCACAACACAACCACAACACAATCACAGACAATCCCAAAAATCCATCATAGAGGTGATTCTTCATTTCCATTGATATCTACCGCCTGCCCTATAACATCTCGCTCGCACCCTCGTTGAAGGGACTTGCATACTCAGCCCTGCCAATCCATGCAGTAATGTATCATCTCGTATTATACGCCGAGGAAACATAAGAGAAAACCCGAAAACTCGGGATAATGAAAAGAGAACCACAAAGACCAGTCTCCCAACCCCATCCATCGCAAAGCAACAAGGAAAAGTTGGAGGGAATCCCCAATGCAGTGCCCCGATACCCGTGTTATCTTTGCAATCTGCCTCTCCTATCATCGTTTCGTGTATTTCGTTGTTCCCCGAGAGGAATTTTAATTTATTTTGTGTCATGTGTTTGTGGACCCCATCCCATGCGTAAAAGACATCGCAAATCATTGACCATTCGCAACATATTGAGCCTGCTGAGCATCGAACGGCCCATCGGTACCCATCTGTGGCTGAACGCCAGCGACATCAGCGCCCCCACCTCCAGCTGTGACGTTGTGATAATCAAGAATCTCGGAATACCTACAAAGAAACAGAACTCAGTCAGCCTAACACTCTCTTTGTGTCCTTTGCTCTGACCAACCCCAACCCCGCCACCCAAGCTCTTCGAAGTTGAAAAAAAAAGAAAGGTTTATTCATTCCAGTAGTGCGGATGAAGGGTGCAGCTAGTGTCTGAATTTTCCTTTTCTTCTTCTCCTCCTAAGACTGAGTGGCATATTGGGTCGGGTGCTCTTCCTCCCATTCAGAGATTTGTTCGTACATCATGATTTTCCATGTGTCCACTGGCAAGTCCGCATCATTGAATGACCAGTCAAACTTCTCCTCTGCTACGGGCTCGTCGGTTGGATCATGGTATGGGGAGAGGTATTCGTGTGCCAGGGCATCAGCGGCCTTTACTCGCTTCCGGGGATCGAAGACTAGCATGTCTTCTAGAAGGTCGATGGCTGTCAAATATTAGCTTAATTCAGAAAAGAGTCTTGGAGGAGCACATACCCAATGGATCGGCGTTTCTGAACTTGTCCTTCAAAGGTTGCCTCTCACGCTTTGGTAGCGATTGCACAAATCTCAACGTCTAGACAGTTATCAGCACACCCCAAACATAAAAATACGCTACCAAGCCTTACGTTCTCGCTGGCAATTGTGTGGATAACATCATCTGGAGGAGTTCCGAGGAGCTCCGTGATGATGGAAAATTGGTTGACATGATCCTTTCCTGGGAACAGAGGCTTGCCCTCCAACATCTCTGCGAAAATACAGCCCGCGCTCCAGATATCAACCTCCACATCATACTTTTGCCATGTAAGCATGATCTCTGGCGCTCTGTAGTATCTTGTAGACACATATCCGGTCATCTGGGGATCTTGCAAACGGGCAAGGCCGAAGTCGCAGATCTTGAGATCGCAGTTCTCGTTTACGAGGATGTTACTGGGCTTGAGATCGCGATGGACGACACCTGCGGAGTGGACATACTTGAGACCGCGCTAAATTAAGTTAGCATATTTAGACCTCGGAAGGAAGCGCGGATAGTATTTACCAGGATCTGGTAGAGGAAATATTGGATAAATTGCTTCTCTAGGGGCCTCGAGGTAAGGAGACGGTGCAAATCAGTGCCCAGGAGTTCGGTGACGAAGTAACTGCAGCATTTGTGAGCGGAAAGTGGCGTAAAGAGGGGCAGAGGGGCAAAATCATACATATCCTCAAGAGGCGAGATGAAGATATCACTGAGCGAAATAACCTGCAGAGTAAAATCAGCCTGGGATGCCCATGGCGCAGTGGCGTGTTGGAATACGCACATTCTCATGCTTCAAGTGCTTCAGCAGCTTCAATTCACGGTATGTTCGCTTGGACAAGACTGGCGTGCTGAAGGGCTTCATAATCTTCTTCACAGCGACGCTTTGGTTGGTGAGGTTATCTTTGGCGGAGCTGTACACAAACACGCGCATCAATCAGCACCAATGCATCAATCAAGGGTTCCCGGAGTTATCGCAGAGGGGGGATGAGAAATCATCATACCAGACCAGGCCAAAGGCGCCCATGCCAACGGGTTGGAGATCCGAGTATCTGCACAGAAGGAATTAGCCATCGTGGTGGTAAAAAGAGGCCATTCAAGATGGCACTCCGTCCGCCTCGTTGAGGGCTACCCCGCGTACCTGGATGTGATTTCGAAGGTTGTGCCGAAGATCTGGGCTCGTACGAATTCGGCCATGATGTTTCGCGGGGTGACTCGAGGTCAGATTGCGGGGTGGAGAGAGGGAGGGAGGAAGAGATTTTGGTGTGGTGTGGTGTGGTGGTTCTGGTCGTGGTTGTGCCTGCAAGAATGTGTGCAGGGAGTGGACGGTCGAAGTGGGATGAAGGAGGGTTGCAGTTTGCAGTCGCTCAGGGTCGAGTTGCGATTGCGGTTGTTGTTTCGACTTTTGGAGGGGCTTCGTTGTCGTTTAAGGCAGGGTGCGGTGCGGTACAGTAGTCTACCCCCTAGGTAGAGATGGTACGAGCGAGTACTTGTAGGCAAAAAACTAGGAACTGGTTGATTATTATTCGGCAGGCGCTTTCTCCTTTCCTTGCGAATCCTTTTCTTTCTCCTTTCTCCTTTCTCAATGCACGGCCGCGCTGCTTGTAGATTTTGCCTTTCTTTGCCCTGGCCGGATTCAGCGCGAGACTTTTGAAGCGATTCTTGTTATGTATTGTGGAGGCAAAAGGCAAGAGTCGAGTGTGAGGGCATCAATTCACAGGATAGGCTGGACATGGGGTAGGGTATCCTCGTAGTCACCGCCTAGTTGTTGATTAGACGCTCAAAAATCTCCCAAGCTCGTCTCCAGAGCGGGTAGTCCTATTAGTCAAACCTGTCGAGGGATGGGAAAGTGGGCGGTGAAGATACAGAACGGGAGTTTGGCATCCAGGGCAAGATGGAGAAGTTCAGAGGGGGCCGAGAGAACGTCAATAAAATAAAATAAAATGCCACTGGCAATTCGATAAAATCGATGGCAAGGGGAGAGGCGATATCTAAGTACCTTATATACGGGATGTACCTTGGGTACGAGTAGGTACCGAGTAGGTACATGCATTTATCACAACATCAGAGACCCTTTTTCCTGAGTTTCCTATCGCTGTTTTATCTTCTTCATGATTTAGGGGTCTGGAGCTCTGGAGCTCTATCGCCAGCACGATGGCCAAAGGTGGACCTGGATCGGGCGGGTCAGGTGGAACGTCCGGAACGGTATAGAGGGGAGTCCGATTTTGGCCTATGCGTAGCAGTATATCAACGCCATCTTATTTACTGGTATAGTTAAAGTAAAATGGAAAGAAGACTGAAAAAATACAAGAAACACGTAGGCTCCTATAGAGTTATAAGAGCAATTTTCCATCCAATTTTCCATCTATAAATGTCAATCTATTTAGTTATTTATACTGCCGCCAACATCGGCCGGTTCTTTCCTAGGTGAGAGGGAGGGGTCCTACCATATACGCACGCACACACGAATAGGTACCCGTCCGTATTATTTCATCTCCAATCCCCCTCTTAAAGCGGCGTCCATACCCATACCACCTACGTCATTGCAACACTACGCAGACCCAGTATTGCGATTCAGATAATCTGCATGGGGTCCAGTCCAACCCCGCCAGTCTTCTACATATCAAGATTTAAGAGAACGAACATTAAAATACATGTCATCGGAAAAATGCTATTATACACTTACGTACCTACCTAGGTATGCTATTGTAATTCCCGAATAACAATAAGCTCAGATTTTATTTCCATTTTATTTCCTTGCCGCGCAAGCAAGCAATATCTAATTAATTTCAGACTTCCTTTCCTTTGAATCCTTTCCTTTCCCGCAACCAGTTCAAGAAGAGCCCTGATGATCACATCCTAATCCGCGCCCAGCACAGAGCCTCATGACCACCGGAGAAAAGAACCTATACTTTCTTATATCATCGTGTCCCCCTGCCCTATAGAAGAGTGGTAGTCCAAGTTTCCCCTACTCCCTTTATTAGGAGTGTCCCTGAGTAGAACAGAACACATAGCAAAAACGGAACAGCTGACTAAGCCATTCCTCAACGCCTACCTGGAGTATATACTAAGATATTTAGACTTCTTCCCTGGTTTCTAGATCCTGCCCTAGCAACTGGGACTTCCTAACTTGAACCTAGGTCAGTGGAGAGTCAGAACTTTGGTAGGCGAATTTAAGGGTATGCACTGATAAATACGCCGACCATTCTCTAAGTTACGCCGGCGTGCTTAGTCAGCTGTTCCATTTTGCTATGTGTTTTGTTTTAATCAGTCCTACGGGGAGAATAGCTTACAGGGCAGGGGACACGATTATCCGGACCGTGGCGCAAGGTAAGTAGAAGAAGAAGAGAAAGAAGGTTGAGATGCCGATCTACCGTTACTACTGCTACCCCTTAGGTAAAGTACTTCACTTCAGCATGCACAATTGGCCCGGCCTAGAAGATACCGATACACAACTCCATCCTATGCAAAATACTCGCATACCTTGCACTCCTGGCTAGACCATCACAAAACCTCAGCCATTGCCGCCAGCCACGAGACTCTACCCTGTAGAAAATAATGATTAATAAACACCTGCAAAAGGGAAGAAGTGTGTTTAGGATTGATTCATGAACTCATAATTATACTCCCTTGACCTTACAAAGGAAATCTATCCACTATCCACCCTCACAGCCAGCTTCTGTCACAGCTTCATTCATTCACAACTCCTCCTTCCCCAACCCATTTTCCTTCTCAACCGGCAACGGCTCCACATTCCAAATCATCTCCGCATACTCATTGATACATCGATCACTACTGAAAAATCCCATTCGCGCCACACTCAGAATCGTCTTTGTAATCCACTCCTCCTGATCCTTGTACGCCTCATCCACAAGCGCCTGAGTCTCAATATACGAGTGGAAGTCATCCGAAACAAGGTAATAATCCCCATGGTCTTCGATCGAGCCCGTGAGGGCGCCGAACGCGCCCGCGTCGCCAAAAGCATTGGATTTGATTAGGTCAAAGACTTTGACGAGGTCGGTGTCCATTGTATGAGAACCGTAGTTGTGCGTGTGGCGGAGGTCTTCAACATCTTCGGCGAGGTTGCCGAAGAGGAAGATGTTATTCTCGCCGATTTCGCGGGTTATTTCGATCTAGATCTTGTTAGTAGGATCAAGGACCAGGAAAGTGGAAACCTTACATTGGCACCGTCGCAAGTACCGATAATCAAACCTCCATTCAAGACAAACTTCATGTTGGATGTACCACTGGCTTCAGTACCAGCAGTGGAGATGTGCTCACTGATATCACTGGCTGGAGTGATTATCTCTGCCTTGGAGACATTGTAGTCTTCCAAGAAGATTACCTTTAGGAGATCGCCAACATCCGGATCCTTGTTAATAACTGCACCAACGTTGTTGATGAGATGAATGATAGTCTTGGCCATCCAGTACCCGGGAGCAGCCTTGCCACCAAAGATGGACACACGAGGTGTCAGCTTCTTTCGTTCATTTGGAGTCATAGCCTTGATGGTCAAGTATCGGTGGATAACACCAAAGATGTTCAACTGTTGACGCTTGTACTCGTGTATCCGCTTGACTTGAATATCAAACAATGAAGAGGGGTTGACCGTAACTCCGGTACTGCTTTTGATGTACTTGGCAAGTCTGACCTTGTTGGCATACTTGATCTCAGCCCACTCCTTCTTGAACTCCTTGTCATCCGCGAATTTCTCGAGCTCATTGAGAATATTAAGATCCTTCAAGAAGCCAAGACCGCCAGTCTTGCTGGCAATCAATTCCGACAGTCTTGGATTGGCTTGATGCAACCAGCGTCTTGGTGTGATTCCATTAGTGACATTGGTGAATTTATCGGGTCCAAAGATCTTGACGAAGTCCCTGAAAATTGTGGTCTTGATCAAGTCTGAGTGAAGCTCCGCAACTCCATTGACTTTGTGAGAGCCTACTATGGCCAAGTAGGCCATACGAACCATTTTCGGCTGAGACTCCTCGATTATTGAAACGCGGCCGAGCATGTCTCGGTCACCAGGGAATTTGCGTTCGACACTTTGCAGGAAAAACATATTGATGTCGTAGATAATCTGGAGATGTCTGGGGAGGAGGTTTTGGAACAAGGGGACGGACCACTTCTCCAACGCCTCTGGAAGGACAGTATGGTTTGTGTAGCCGAACTTTAAGTATGTTAGTCTAACTCAGCTGCCACGGTCAAGGTCAAACTCACAGTATTAGTGACAATAGTCCAAGCCTCATCCCAATCAAGGCCCTCCATATCAATCAGGATTCGCTGCAGCTCAACAATGGCAAGTGTTGGATGGGTGTCGTTCAGCTGAATGGCAATCTGATCGGGAAACTCGCTCCAAGCACGCTTGGACTTCTTGAATCGGCGAACAATATCGTACAGAGAGGCAGCAACCCAGAAGTACTGCTGCTTCAATCGAAGCTCCTTACCACGGTCGAGGTTGTCATTGGGGTATAGCACGGCGCTGATCGTCTCGGCTCGTTGCTGATCGGCTACAGAGCTCTCGTAGTCACCACTGTTGAATTTTTGAAAGTCAAACTCTCCGCTAGCAGCTTTACTGGACCACAGACGCATGTTGTTGGTTGTAGGAGTGTTGAAACCTGGAATTGGTACATCATAGGCTGTAGCCTTGACGATTTCACCACCTTCCCATACTGCGACATTCTTGCCATCCTCGTCCTGGTATTTTCTGACGCCTCCGTAGAATTGGACCTATACCTTGTTAGCCAGAGTACACAATTGTGAAGAAAAGAAGGCTTACATCAACCACAATATCGTGTCTAGGGAATTCCCAAGGATTGAAGTCGAGCCAGTAATCTGGAACCTCAACCTGGTACCCATCGACAATTTCCTGCTTGAAAATACCATATTTGTATCGCAGACCATATCCCCAAGCCGGGAAGTTCAGGGAAGCCATGGAATCGAGGAAGCAAGCAGCAAGTCTGCCAAGACCACCATTTCCAAGCGCTGCATCGTGTTCTTGATTGATGATATCTTCAATACGGAAACCAAGTTCCGAGAGGCCCTCTGTCAGTGGGAGAGATGTTAGCAAATACACCTTCGTAGTTATCTATAGATAAATAGATAGGCTTAAGTATATGAATAGCAAGACTTCAAAGACTAGGTCCGCAAAAGTATAACCCGGGGAAGAATACCACATACCTTTAGCAACATTCTTCAACCCCACATTCAACATAGCATTATCCAACGCCCTGCCCATCAAAAACTCCAAACTGAGATAGTAAACCCTCTTCGTATCCGCGAAAGTCTGCCTCTGCTGCGTCCGGTTCCACTCCGTGATCAAGCGATCCCTGAAGGCCAGACTAGCAGCCGCATACGCGGCCGTCTCGTCGCAATTGAACATGCTGCGGGCGAGTGTGGTCTCGACATGGCGCACGACTTCTTTCTCAAAGTCGTCTTTCGATACAAAGGGCTTGGCTTGGAATTTCTTCCACGCGTCACGTTGGGGTTCGGGGATTGAAGCTGTGGGGGGGGGCACGGAATGTCAGCCTGGTTGGTGGTTACACTTCCAACACCACGCCATAATTGGATCGGAAAAGATGGCTTTGCAGTATTACACAATGTATGGAGAAAGTCAGATATACATGTACATACCTTCAACACTCTTGATTTCCCCAGCACCAAAACCAGTGAAAGTACGCTTATGTTTTGGTCTTGAGAAACCCGGGCCGACCGGACCCTGGAGGTCACTAATGGGGGCACTCGTCGAGGGACGACGCTCTCTGGGGGCTGTGGAGTTGGACATGTTTGCGTTTTCGGTGGGTTTGTTGTTGTTGAAAACGTCCTTGAATCTGCCCGAGAGAATGGGAGACATTTACTAAATAGGAAGGGACTATGTGTATATATAGAAGGCGCCGAGGCGGATCGACGTTCATAAGGAGACGGAGACGGTGAATGGTTGGTTGACGGGACTGGGATCAACTGGTGATGGTGATGTACTGTTGAAGTCCAGGCGTGGCTGCAGAGGCGGGAGGGGGGCCGCTGCGGGGTTGTTGTTGGGGTTGGGCTGGGGGGCTTTTGGTGGTTGAGTGATTCCAGCCGGTACTGTAAGGAATGATGTATGGTATGGTATGGTATGGAGTGATGTTTTTAGGAATGTTATTGATTTATATATTAAGTTGATTGAAAGAAAAGACTCTATTCCACATCTTGGAACAAGTGAAAACCGAGGGGGAAAGCTCTGCATAGCTCTTTCTCATGATATCTAACGTATGATACTTTTGACAGCTCCTGCCCAGGCCAGGTACCTTAGCTCCCTCCAGGGATGTAGCTCCCCTGCCTCGTCCCATAGTTCGCGCTTGCACCTGCTCCCCCAACGCTTGACTGATTACAGATTACACACGAGTGAGTACCTGAATTGGCAGATACGAAGGAAGTACTGTATAAATGGTGCTGTTGTGGCGACTATCATAAGTCGTCCTATCTGCTCTTCCCACTGAATTCTCTACCACTTATATATTTCTCGTTCTTGACTGTTGTTCTTACAAAAACTCACGAGGTAGCACTTTCTTTGCAAGAGAAGCTTCCGAGCTGATAGATGTGAGTGACGTCGGGACTCGGTCGGGTGCACTATCAATCCGTTCATGAGCCAATTACAAATGCTGCATGATGAGCTGCTGTACGTTTTCACCGCTATCATTACATGGCATTCTTGTTCATCCGACATCCAGGTACTTTAAAGTGTCAGCGTCTCGGTACATGCAGTGATACCGCACCGAGACCGCGCTACTCGTAATGTCAGTGTTAATGAAACTCGAAGACTCCAGAAGGTTCATAACAATCGTGGTGAGAATTTTTCCTTTTCCATTTTTGAATCTGAAGCATGTAGACAAGCTTCTACAGCCACGAAGCTATGTGCAATGCTCATTCCAATATAGGAGATGATGCCATGTGGAACCCCCTTCCAAGAGCGCCGCCTTCTTAAATCCCCGCTCATACCGCTGTCCTGTCCCCCATGAATATATATACGGACGCATCCTTCGAAACATATTTCCAGCCCTCTTCTCCCCACCCACACCCCTTTCCAACTATGAACGAGAATCTTAGTAGTAATGCAGAAGGAGCCACATCTCATGTCGTGTATAGTGCATGCCTCTCATCAAGGGAACCAGTCAAGATCCCGTTACATCTTCCAGCCATCATGAATTTTGCAGCAAGCAAAGTAGGTACCACCCCACAAGTATTGGTTAATACAGCCACTCCAGAACGCCCTGAACAGAAGTAGCTCAGCAATCCAAGCAAAACGCCGGCTCCAATCCCAGAACATCAGAACGTCAATTATCCCGCACCCAACACCAAAAACTTCGCGCCATTATGTATCAAGTCGTCCGTAACATTAGGTACAGACTCAGAGAATCCCGGAATCCTTAAGGGCATTTTGTAAGATTGTTTCTTTGACTGCCGCGAAGACTAGTCGGATATTAGATGTATCTGTTGCTTGGGTGAGGCTAGAGTGTATTAGCAAGAGGGAGTGGGAAGAGGCAGGAGGAGACCAACTGAGGATATAAGTTTAGATGTGCTCTGTTGACTTGATTGAAACGCCAGAGAAGATATTTTGACGCCCGGTTTATATCATTTCCGCCCGAGTAGTCGGGGAAGTAATTGCTGAGCGGTGATCGCCCGAGCTTTTGTCTGAAGAGATCGACTTTGTTTAGGAAGAGGATGATACTGGTCCGCATGAACCATCGAGAGTTGACGACGGAGTCAAAAAGCACCAGACTCTCCATCATCCGATTCTGCAGCGTATCAGTAAAAGCAGATGATTGACTGGGAAAGACATACTTGGTTGCTCTCCTCTAATAGCACTTGATCGTATTCGCTCAGCGCCACGCAGAAAATGATGGACGTGACATTTTCGAAGCAATGTATCCACTTTTTTCTCTCACTTCTTTGACCACCAACATCGAACATGCTATGGACATATTAGCAGGAGATTGACAGATAAGGCCAAGGAGTATTCACTGTATGCTCAGTGACCCCATTGTAAATCTCGTCTCGTAGATACCCGTGGTCTTCGTTCGTGCTCGTAGAACATCCGCTTCTATCGGTATGTATTCCGGCGAAGAAATCCTGCTGGCCTCTTCAAAGAAACTATACTTTGTCAGCATGGGTTCCCTCATCCAAGGTTTACCCAACTCACTATGGCGCCGAGTCCATCAAGTAGAATTCGCTCTGCCTCTCCATCAAAACTGTCATAGATGGATCCATCCATAAAGACTTGATGGCCATTCCTACTTCCGGATTAAGTGTTGGTGGCTCAGTAACTACTTGGTAATTGATCAAGAAGTCGCAGTATTCTTGGTTTATCGGGATCTGGGGATCAATGTCAAATTGCCTCATCGCTCCTATCAAAGCCTTCGCACAATCGACCAGATTCTTGTAGATTGTCATCCGATACATTGATAATTCCTCCACCGTATATCCGCTCTGGTGTATAATCTTCATCTGCTTGACGATGGTTGATTTGCCACTCTCTCCGGATCCTTGGACATGTTAGCCGCCATCCCAGGCCATTGTGGACGTAACACCTACCCAGCAACAGTATCTTGCATTCTCGTCGCAGTTTCTTCGAATCCTCCTCGAGGACCCTATCAATCATCTGACTCCTCTTCTTCTGTTCCTCCTCCTCCGAATTCGAGCTTAAGCATTGCCCCATTATCCTGTGTCTCTGGCTGCAAGCGCAGCCCCGTCTCTTGCGTGAATGTTATAGGCACGGGATTGACGGCGGGATATTTCTCGGGCTGACCTGGAACTCCGCTTCGTCGATTTGCAATGGAGAGGCGGGCGGTCTGTATCGCGCAGTGGCCCTTTGTTTCGTTATCCTCCGTGAAGCTCAAGCTGGGACAGCCATGCAGTGACAATGGAAACTCGGACTCGAGGATTTGCCGCGCGCGCACCAAGCCACGGTTCGCTTTCAAACAAAAGCTTTAGAGATTCGTTGGCATGGACGGATATTTTTGGTATCCTCTCAGTGGGGGTTGTCCTTTGCCAACCACCCAATTAATTCAACAATGGTGGGATAATTCGGGGTGGTGCTTCCGAGGCAGCGCAACGCAGCGCAGCAGAGCGCGAATCGCTTACAATCGGTGATGATGTTGAGTGAGGTTGAAGGCTGAGCTGGGCGACGAACGACGTGGGGTCCCACCAAGCGGTAATGGGCGAGATTATCGAGTCGTCGAGTCGGTGATCGATTGATGGCGTAGCGTACGGTACTTGTCTGGTAGAGATGGAGGTGACGGAACGGAAGCTTCTCTCAGGCTCACCGCGTACTTACTGTACAAGTAGTGTGACGCTGGCTGGCTCGCTGATGCGGAGTAAGGAGCTAGAGGCGGTCGCTTGTGTTGGTGGCACTTCACGGGTTAGTGGCTGAGTTGAAAACGCATCTGGTTATCATCTTACACTAACCAACACGGTTTGGAATCAATCGGAATGGAAACAGCCAAAACAGAAGTCTACAAAAGTGTCCTTGATCCAGCTTTCTCTCGCCGAGGATAAATAAGTGAAGGACGTTTCTATTTTTGTCGTCGGCAACGCAATAGTACTGTACTCCGTAGGTACGTTGGAACACCAGCTACTCGTAAATGTATAGCTCTCAAAGTCTAAATGGATTGCGGCGCTCGGAAAGACATCAGTCCACGAGGAAGTGAAAGTCAAAGTTGTTCTGAGGTTACGAGTTACAAATGTAGTCCTTAGTCCTAGCCTGGCCCAGGTACAAGGATTTTGCTGGTGATTATTGCCCTGACAGCTTCTCTTCAGCCAAAGTCAGCATTCGGCCAGTGCCTCTCCAAGTCTACGTTCTGATCTTCTCAAAGAGGCAAGCCACTGGTTGCACCCCCGCCAATTCTTTCTCATTCAGAATACAGCTGTGGAGCTGTCGGGCAATCCCAAGATTGGCAGCGGAGGAAACAACCCTGGAGTCCGCGCGCTGATTCGCAACGATTGCGGAACCAACGTCGATGAGTAACGCAGGCATTATGATACTGTAGCGCCCTGGTCCTGGTCCTGGTCCACCAGCTTCAAACTTTCGTTTTACGGAGTAGAGAAGTGAAGTGTTCCTCGTTTTGTCCATATGCCATGAAGCCATGGACTACCTACTGATAAGGTATTTTGGGAAACCCACCTTAGTAAAGTCAGCCTTTAAAGGGGCACTTGTAAGTACGCGTAACGGCTTGCAGTATGAGACGCATGTATATAAATATATATAGATTCCCGAAACTTTTCAACTAAAATCTCATCTACTTCAACAATCAACAGAATACGTGGCTCGATCTTGGGAGAACCGGATCAAGTATATCATCATAATCATAATCATAATCACTCTCCTTGTCAATAAGAGCAATATACTTTCTCATTTGAACAAGTTACAACTAACCTGCCCTGATCTCCGCGAGAAGGATGTCTTTGTCGCTTTCAAACATCCACAGCCACCCGCGGTTCTTCCCCTGCCTTCCTCCGGTATGCGCCTTTCCTTCAGAGGAGAAATGCGGAACATCCCACTGGTCTTCACGGATGCACCGTATCACGTGTGAATCCTGAAAACAAGCCTAAAGTAATCCTTGAAGCGATTGTATCCCAGTAGTCTGCCACGCGACATCTGCAGGTCTTCCCCCTTTTCGTCAAAACCGTATTCCTTCAGCCTTTTACGGAGTACGAAGTACGCTTAGCGATTCCACTTCCTCATAAGTCAAGATTCTCGTATGTCGTAAGAATTACGAATGAACAAACATACATTTCCACAAATGTCAAAAGAGAACCCCTTGGCCTCCTCATTTTATTCTTACAGTATACATCTGAGCTAATTCGCTATCCTCCTTTTCCCGCAAATAAGAGTAAAAGTGTCAATACATCATCCTACCAACTCCCAAGTACATACATATGCATCTTGACATACATACATGCATACATACATACAAAACAACACAAAACAACATATCCTCCCCTTTCCCTCCCTCACACCCAGCTACTATTCATACTTCCACCAACTCCCAACCTCGCCGGCCACGTACCATCTCTTCCTTCAGAACCCACCCAACATTCAACCCATACAACAACACAGCAAGCACCACCCACCAAACACCCAACAGCCTATCCACAAAGCAAGGTACCTAAGTAATATGGAATCACAATCCCCAACCTCCCTCCCTCCTTCCTCTCCAAGCCCAAAACCGTTTAATAATATGTCCACCCTTATCACTCTCCAAACCGCATACCTTACTTACCTTACTCACCCATCCTTCCTGAGGAAAAAGGGGCTCCCTCGCTTGCTTGCTTGCTTGCTTGCAAACTACCGTACTTGTACAACGAGTCCCCTCGGTGCTCGCAAGCTCGCACCGGAGGGGCCTCGTGTGGAATAAGCGTTTTTTGTCACATATCTAGATCCGTAAAGGGTTAAAGTCCGAATCTATAAAGAGGTAAAGTTCGAAATGCAGCTATAATAGCAATCCCTCCCTCTACT
>QGMI01001020.1:0-13989 GCA_007821535.1 Lachnellula occidentalis | reverse complement strand
CAGGCCGCATCGTCACCCCAGCACCCGGCTCCCTCTTGCAACGCGGCGATCTCGTCTTCGGCGCCGCGGGCACTTCTCCCTTCGCCGGCGGCGCATTGGCGGAATTCACCATCGCGGACAAGGACAATGTCGTTAGGGTGCCAGACGGAGTGAGTCTGCTTGACGCCGCGGCCGTGCCGATTGCGGGCTTGACGGCATACCAGACCATTGTGCCGAGAGTCAAGAAAGGCGATCACATCTTCATCAACGGCGGGTCGGGAGGCACAGGTGTCTTCGGGATCCAGATCGCGAAGGCTGTGGGCTGCCACGTGACGACTTCGTGCTCGACCCCGAACGTGGAGCTTTGCAGGAGTCTTGGCGCGGATGTAGTGGTGGATTATAGGAAAGGCAGTGTTGCGGAGGCGTTGAAGGCTAATGGGATCCTGTTTGATCATATTGTTGATAATGTGGGAAGTGATGATATGGAGCTGTATTGGAAGTGCCATGAGTTTACGAAGCCGGGAGCTGTGTACATCTTGATTGCAGGATCGCCTTCGCTTTCTGGTCTGGTCGAAAACGTAAAGATGAAGTTTCTGCCTGGTTTTCTAGGTGGTGGGCAGCGGAAGCTCGAAGGCTTCTTTACGAGTAAAAAGGCGGCAGATCTGACGCAGATTGGAGTGTGGATGGCGGAGGGGAAGGTCAAGGCTGTGATTGACTCGAAGTTTTCGTTTGAGGAGGCGCCGAAGGCTTTCGAGAGGCTGAGGACTGGGAGATCGAGAGGGAAGATTGTCGTTGACGTGGCTTCGGAGACATATGAGAAGTCGTGGTCTGGCTGAGGTATTGCATGGATTTTGTACGCGTGTTTATTGTCCTATATCCTTTTCTTCAACCTATTGTCTATGATAACACGTCTCTGAACTCTCTTGGCAATCGGGATCTCTACTGTGACTAACTAGCTTGAATATTTATTATTTCATCTAATACCTATAGATCAAGGGGTAACCGTCTGGGTCTTTGTTCCTAAACTGAATCACCCCCTGAAAAAGCTATAGGCTAGACATATATCACTCGATGGAAATCCTGTTACAAGTATATCTAGTAGCCATTTATCTAGTTTACTAACTAAACGCTAGTAAACCAGATACTGCTCTACCAAGTCTATACCGTCGTTCGATCTTTACAAAACATAATACTATAACTAGTCAGAAGAACGGAAGCCTATACATGCAAATAGTAGCTAACTTTCATTTTGCCAAACTTCCATCTAGAACTCGTCGGTCCGCTCAACAGTAAACCAACTACGTTCAAGAGGCAACTCGGCATACGCATAGCTTATCTCACTTAACGTTCTAAACTACACTTGGGTAACCGTTTCCCGTCCTACATCCGTGCAAGAGACGCCGCATCTTGCAGATAGTTAATTGTTATCTTTCATGATCTCTCTGAGGGCAGCTTGGAATGGAAGAGTGATGGTTTGTGCGACTTGGTGCCCTAGGAGTCTAGGAAATTAGGACAGCATGCGAGAGCGGGAGCAAGCTATCGCTGCCGGACCTTGGCATTCCCTTGTATGTACATTGGTGGTGGAGGGGGAATCTAGATGATACTCTAATGTTTCGTGCAACGCTTGCAGTGCTAGGCATAAATGCTACAAGAAAGCAAAAAAAGAGTTGGTTAGGATACCCTCGAACATGTTCGACGATTCATTCTTAAAGAAACCTAGACCAGTACACCATTACACAGTGGATGTATTTTGAATTATGTTTATTCAATTATATATACCTACTACCTCTATCCTTGATTAGCTCGGCAGCAAAGGAAATGTGAATATAAATGCGAATACAACTTTATAATGACAGTTGCTTGAACGGGCTACCTAACTCGGCGCAGGACTCCTGGTTTTGCATAGATCATTCATAGCCTAGTATAAAAAGGAAGACAACGATTTGGGAACTCCCGAGCCGCTCGACCTGGGCTGGGGTTGGATGAGCTGGTGTGCAGAAGTTCGGATTCGGTAGATTGTATTGCGCGTGTTGTTTTGTGGCATGATATCGATCTCATAGCTGATAGCTTGGTGGTTGATGGCATCAACTTTGTGTATATTGGTCGAAGGTGTGCCGTTTGATTTATCGAGGATGAGTACTATATGTGGAAGCTTAATCTGGGATGGGAGCTTGAAGGCCTAGAAGCTGTCTCGGCAGCATATGTAGAGAGCATTGATGGTGAGAGGCTGAGAGCGCGGCTTCAACCCCTTCGGAAGGAGGCGATTTCAAATTCGATGCTTTTGCCATCATTTTCTGCACTTGAGCGTTTGGTAGACCTAATTTTCTAGAGTTCTAAGCTGCGTTTAGCCATGGTACTGTGGTGGGCGGTGAAAATCTCTTACTCTGCTTGATCCTCGTCCCAGACGCTGACATCGTTTGCCCAGGCACCTGGCCACACAGTACGTAGCCTTCCGAAGATTCGTTTGTCTTCAATGTCACACTTACCAGAGAAATCGCCTCCTTCCTCAGCTATAACTCCTACCCGAAGCTGCTGTAGAGGGAAGTCAAAGACATAGTCCCATGCAAGTAGAGTGTCAATCTTCTTTGTGTAACGAAAGAAAAATGCCTTGAATTCCCTGGCCCGGTAGAGAAGTAAATCAGTTGTGCCCGTGTCTCGAAGATCAGATAGGAGTTTTCAATAGGACGTCCCTTCAAACACGTTGTCCCTGCTTGTGCCATATCCGAGTGCGAGTATGAGCCTCTTAGCAGCA
The DNA here is from genome assembly GCA_007821535.1 of Lachnellula occidentalis. Taxonomy (NCBI): domain Eukaryota; kingdom Fungi; phylum Ascomycota; class Leotiomycetes; order Helotiales; family Lachnaceae; genus Lachnellula; species Lachnellula occidentalis. Next base: position 11,258 of record QGMI01001020.1, on the reverse strand, counting down.
ACCTTCTCTTGGGGAGTAATGTGTGTTTTTCGCCCGGAGGGATTAGGGACTCGCTGCGCGTTTTGGCATTGGCAAGCCGAGCTAGTTATTGCCGCACAACATTTTGATGTTCACATCTTACTATCTAACCACCTCAACACAAGCACAGCAGATGAGTTGGTACTCGCTGGAAATACTGCTAAGATATGTTGTCGTGATCACCAATTTGTTGAGGGGCAACACAACCGCGAACTCTATGGCTAGGATCTGACTTATAGAACACTCATAATTAATAAGTAAAATAATAAGGGGTTGTAATAAAATGTATTGAAGAATGGATGGTGTTCTAAGTGAGTAGAGAAACCCCGTTTTATAAGGATTCCCCACAGCTTAGGCACCTGACTATTTATCACGTGGTGGCGCATCGCAACCCCACGACAATGTTTGACCTAATTGAAAGAACTATTAGAAAAAATTTCCCCATAAGATGGACCAAACTAATAATAATAAGTGTTTCTATCAAAGATCCTGAAAAAAGACAGAATCAAGGAAGGTTCATGGCAACATTTCAGTGTTCATTACTTACTGACCCTTAAATCTTTTAGGATATAATGGCACTATAAACTCAAATTATAAGTCCGATCTTTATATCGTCCTGGTCTCGGCACACACCAACTCCTCTGCACTCATTCCTAGCATTACGCCGCCCCCACGGCAATCCTCGGCGCAGCAGGAACCATGTCGTTGAATCGTTGCAGCAACGCAACTGGCCTTTTGCCTGTAAGTGCGCGTTTCTGTTCTTTATTCTGATTCCATCGCATGAGCCCTGACCAAAGTTGGACGACACTCTGTGCGCGATCCTCGACGGCTTGCACATCCCAAGCATTCGTCACGTCTGTCCAGCGTTTTTTCTTCTCTTCCGGTGGCGGTACTGGCTTCCACTGCGAGCTTGAGTGTCCCTTTACTCCTACAAATGGGTAACCTTGCACATTGACGCTGAGCCGCATATCCTCAACGATGTTAAATTTTTTCAAGACATCATCCGAGATGTACGGCAGTGGTGGGAGGATCTCAAACCCCGTGACGAGATTGACCGTACCCTTCGCGCCTGTTGGCGGGTTCAGAAGCGCCGAGACGGCATTACCATGAAGTGAAGGGTCCATCTCTGGATCGTAGGCGCCCCATACTGACTGTGGAAGGGCCTTGACTGTCTGTCTCACGGACCACTTCTTCTTCGAACGCAACTCCTCAACGTCGTCGTAGAGACGAATGACGTGCTTCTCTTCCTGTGTCACCGATATCGTGACCGTAGACTCGATTTTCTGCGTTAATCGCATAGGTAAGCCAAATATTGCCTCAGCGTGCTGTTTGTTGATTGGAATTTGGGCAATTGGATCGATTGCCTCGGGCCGTGATGGACGGTTGTCGCAAAAGCTGGCCTTGGATACGGCAAATGAGCAATCTAGAGAAAATGCAAATTCGCCGGCCTTGACGACCCATGTGGCTTCAGGGACATCGTCACCAAACATGGCCCTTGCCCACTTGAGGGCTTTCTTCTTCGGCACTTTATTTTCAGTCAGCATGCCCGCAGTACAATTGAAGAGAAAGGGAGCCGATGTCTCGTTCTTCTTGGCCTTCAAATGGACCCAGCCCCCTTGTTCAAGGAAGGACGACGTCTTCCCTGCGCCGTTGAGCACAAGTTCCACAAATTCCGGGAGTGAAAGCGTGCTAGCGGTGTTGTCACGAATTGCTCTATCGCGGTCACCAAAATCGATATTAAAGCCAAAGACCCAAAAGTCAACGTGGACCCGGCCTGCCATGGGAGGCCCAATGATACTCATAAGCGCACCAATTTCGGCGTTGATACGAATCGTGACGAGCCACAAGTCCATAGAGAACCGGACGCCCACGGCTAGTCTGCTATCTGCGGCGAATTTGAAGGGTCGGAAATTGATCAGAAAGTCGAGAAACGCATCAAACCACGCTGTTAGCGGTCCCACGCTCAGAGCGGCGTGGATCCGCCCACCACCCATACATATCCGCGGCGTTAGGGCAAAGTATGCCTCTCCCGTCACCTGGAGGTGATCGCCGAGAGACCAAGCAATGCCTAGTCGTGGTGGATTGGGGTACGCTCCTGGTCGTACATAAGCTTGATGGTAGCCTCCGATCGTGATTACCCACTCCCCGTTCGAGGGTCGGTCGGGGTTTTTGACAGATGAAGAAGAAAGAGGCTCGAACCACGCATACATCGCCATGCCTCCCGTCAAGTGACAACTCTCATGCAGGATGTAACTTCTGGGAGAGAGCTGGGCATCAAACCGGAACGTCCCAGCTCCTAGATCTAGCACACAAGCGATTCCCAGCTCGACGTGGGCAAACTTAACGAGTGCTACGAGACTTGGCACATCCACGACTGCTACACCAAAGATGCCCAGCTGAACGTCTGGGTTCACTTGGACCACCATCACGGCATCCACTGACATTAAAGAGAAGGCCGTGACCGTGACCCCGGCAGCGATCCACATAGAATCCTCGCGAGGCGTGAACCACGCCTCCTTGCCCTCAGGAGGGTATAGAAGTGCTCTGAGAGCAGCGAGGGGTCCTTCCTCAGGAGATGGGGTGCCGCTGGGTTTCGTGAAGGGGAACTCGAGGACTGATTCCGCCGTGGGGAGCCTCATGTGTGAATTGACGCCAACTCCAGCAGTGAGACCAGACAGATCAGCAAAACCCACACTGAACAGGGGGCCTTGGAGTTTGACTATGATGAAAACCATAGTGAATGTTTTGGGCGGGGGCTGGGGCTTGGGTTCGTCCTTTTCGGTCACCTGGTCGTCATCAGACAGCTCAATTATATCCCAAATAGACGCTCGTCCACGACGGTGTGTTTTCACAGGCTGAGCCACCGGGACCTGCCCATACACGCCAACAGCCATCAGCTTCCATGGCACAAAACCAATGATAAGTCCTCCAGCATAGTACTGGACGTTTTCCATCTCGGTACGAACAAACCCACCAGCAATTGTCAGAGGAGGTCGATCAAACGATAGCAGCAGTCCATCAATTGTGGCGTCTGAATTGGAGATAGGTAGTCCTTGGGTTTTTGGGTTGTCTTTCTTCTCCTCACCTAGTTTCACCGTGACTCCAAACCCAATCAGTGCAATTCCGATAGGGCCAATAAGGAACGTAGCATCAAGCTTAATGCCCAGTCGCTGTTGTTTCAAATCAAAGATGAGGCCAATGTTTTCAATGGACAAGGGGCCTACACTCTTCTTAAATGGCGCTTTGGCTGGGTCCCTGGGATGAGTCTCCTGCTCAGCCAGATGCAGACTCTTGTCCATATGCTTTGTTTGTGGTTGAGGCCGCCCAAAGACGTAATCCAGCACAGCATCATTCACACCCTTGCTATTTTTGGCTATGATCATGAAGTGAGATCCCGCCTCCACGACAAACTCCTTAAGCGGTACCGTTTTCGGATCTGGCATATCGGTCTTGAAGTAGAGCTGTGGGGCTCCTTTGAGAGCGGCATCTAACAACACCATCTCCGCGTTGGTAATACCACTTCGTTTGGCTACAGCGAGTGTAGTAGGATCATTGAATTTGGTAGCGCCACGGTGTTCCGAGACTGTCAGCGTGGTTGCTTTTATTGACTTAGGAACACCACCTCTCTTCCTGATTGCCTGTGCTTTTGAACTCTTCGGTTTTGCCTCCAGCTCTTCCGTCGCCCTGTCAGACACCCACATGTACGCAAGCTCCTCAAACGGCTGCTTGAGTTTGCCCACCAGGGGTACCTCCGGAGATCCCAGATCATCGAGTGCAACTTTGATGACCCGCTTTGAGGGAATACCTTTCTTCCAACTTGTATCGCGCCACTGCACCATCGAAAGACTGATCTTTGCTATGTTGATAGTCGCGGTGACAACAAGCATTTCTGCATCGATCTCCTTCTTGTCGTCCTTGGGATCAGGCTTTTTGCCTTTGACCAGGATACACTTGAAGCAAATCAACTCTCCGTCTCCTGGCCGTCCAAGTGTGATATCTAATATTGCTCCCGGCAAATCAGGCAGTGGCGTACCATCGCCAAGAATTCCCTCCAGAAACGTCTTGACCGTCGCTTCAACATTACCATTCTCGTCTTCCTCCTGCTTCAATCTCAGATGTGCCGAGAACTCCCACCCCTTTTCCCCCATATGATTGAAATCAAGGGCCAGACTCATGCCAGCCATTGAAATTTGGCCCTCGATCGTAAATTTGGAGGCACCATCGCCATCGCCTGGACCGTACTGGTAATCTAGTCTAATGTAGTCCACCATCAAATGCGACAGAGTTGCCATGGCAGCATCGCGAATGGGACCCTTTTCCCAGAACACGGCCAGATGCGCTACCGTAAGCCCTTCCACGCTGGCCTGAAGCGCCCACGAGCTCTTATTGTTCTCATCCTTTGAATATATAATGGCTCCTCGCAATCGACATGGGTCCAGGACTGGTGGTTTCCCTTCCTGTGGCTGCTCATCTAACGCTTGTAAAAGCAGGTCAACCTCCAGTCCCGCCTGCCACGAGGCGCCTGTCTCCTTGGTTGCCCATGTGCGACGCGCAAAAAGCTGCAGAGAGTCGATAGATAAGATTGGGACCTTCGGATTGGACTCGTCATGGTTACACGCGAGATTGCCTTGAAAAGTCATGGAGGTACCATCGATCGAGATCTCAGCCTTAGTAACTTCCGTGGGTACGCCTGCGGGGAGAGAATCTATGCCGAGCAAGTTTTTAAGGTCGATGTGGTCGATTGTAGTTTCCGGACTTACTGGTAGGAGTTGGAGATATTTTTCCCAGGCAGGAAGTCCGGAGACATAGTCGTCACGAGGGAGAGGGCGAGGAGCTAGAAACCATCAGTCAATTGACTGGAGTAGGATAAATACGGGTGGGGGTCCATGATACTCACTACACCAGAGTTTGCCTTTCATCGAAACGCCTTGCGCCCTGGCCCATCCAAATGTCACAAAAAAGACAACTGTATTTTTCACAGGGCCATTGGTTGGAGGATTCCCCGTTTTCAGGTCAATCTCCAGTGTCAAGCTTGCGCCATCAACACCTTTTAGATGGCCATTTTGGTCATAGCCAAGGTAAAACTCGAATACTCGAGGTCGAAAAGCGCCCAGAAAGTCCACTCCAGAATCAAGCCACGTTTTGCACGAGGACCAGGAACTATTTTTATACTTCTCGTCCTCATCTTTGCTTCCGTTTTCTCTCCCATCTCCGATGGCTCGAGCGGCCCACTTCAACGTGGTGATCAACTCGCTCTCTGTAGGGGGGCCTGGGTCTCTTTGGAGCCGAAATTTGAAGGCATTCTCCGATATCGTAACGTGAGCAGAAAATGGAACATCTTTGATCTTCATTTCCACAGAAAAACAAATCTCACCGCGTGCGAAACCCATGTCCTTGCCTTGGAGTCGTTCCTTACTTGCTCCTGTCGCAGTCTTGCCTCCGGTTTGGGATGCTCCATTGCTGTACTTGTATCTCAACTCTCGACGAGCGATAACTACCACTTTGGTGATGTTGAACTCGAGTTTGTCAGCTCTAAACCACTTACAAAATGTGGTGCGTGCCTCCTCGGTCAGGACGAACTCGAGGCGAAGGCTCGTAGCATGTGGACCTCCTGCAGCAAACCACAGAGCGCTGCGGCCCTCCGTTGGTGGTACAAACTGCAATTGGAGGCCTAAATGGAGATCAATTGCCTTGCTATAAGGAAACTGTATTAACTCGGCAACTTGCCCAAGAGTCCAATTTGGCTCGGGAGCTTTTGTGATTGAGACGCCCATTGAAAGAATGCTAGTATCCATGAGCATAGCATCGAGCTTAGATCGCTCAAGGCTCAGAGCATTCGGGGCTTGACGAGTGTCGAGACTCGTGAAAACTTGAGAGCCATTGCTAAGGCTCGCGTTGATTTGCAAGTCAAAGTCGACTATAGTGGAAGCCACCAGAGGCCACTCGCTTGCTTCAAAATAGAGCTTGAGGGGTTCTTTTTCAGCGTTAGAACCAATTCCAAGTTTCATCTGGCCAGCTTGGTCACGCAACAGAATCTGCAAATCCTCCTCGTCAATTTCCTGCCCGGCCTCCCGCCAAGCGCTTTCTCCCTGTTTCCCCAGCAGCATTGCGAGTCGCAGCCAAGTTTGCCATTCATCACTTGTACTGAGATCGACTTGAATACTTCCTCTGGTCGAGCCAGGCGTGATAGCGGGATCTGGCTGCGACCCGAGTAATATCAAGCGGTTTGGCAGACAAGTGATAAAAGTATGGAGGGGGTGTTTCTTAGGCACCACAGAGCTGCCGTCCACTTTCTTGTCCCCCTCGGCAACGACTGGGTAGCTCTGTGGAGGAACCTGCCCTATAAATGAGGAAGAGCGGTATTTTGCGCTATCCATGTCGTCTTCTACCAGATCCCAAGATGCTGTGGATGAAATTGATGCCCTGAGCAAATGGCTAGATTTGACTTGGCTTGTGGCTGTAAGGCTTGCGAGACTATTATAATTCCATGCCAAACGGGTCCATTCGACGTGCGATCTGGGATGTGGGTCCCCGCTGTATTTTACGCTTACGCTATTGTACGCCACATTATCCTCGGATCCTACGATCGCATAAGCGATGTATTCCGTGTAATAGTTGGTGGCAAGTTGTTCAAACTCAAATGCCATTTCTGCAAAGACCTGGTCACGCAAACTATGGCAGATGATAGACCGCATTAAGAATTTGTCCTGGTAGGGATTGCGAGTAGGGTCGGCTGCTATTTCATATTCTACTCGGCTTACGAGTATGGGTCGGGGTAGGTCTCCTTCGTTTGGGTGTGTCATTCTGCGAGCGTTCTGCGTTATATTGTGCCAAGTCAGCAAGCGCGTGTAAATTGTTTGAACCATGTCCACGTTCATGCGATCCGGTTCGTCGTAGTATTCATCATTATAAGTCGCGTTCAACATAGACGGCCATTTGGTGAGCTGCAACGGGAACGGGCTCATGTGAAGGGGGGTATCACCATACAGCATCCAACCCAACATATCATGCATTACCTCCCACCGGGGGTGTGCATGCCCTGTCACCATTGATGACATGGAAACCACGTGTTGGGGCTTGAGCTTCTGCCAGAGATCCAGTGGCGAAGAGGATGCCGAGCCGTGATGGCTTAACTTCACAATCGTCGCTGTGTTGCGATCATTCCCCTGGTATTGGAGCCAGTCACAAATGGCTAACTCCAGGGCGGCATGGGCATCACCAGCTGAATAGAGAGATACATAATCTGTTGGCTGCCAGGCCACGAGACAGCAGATGCTGGATTTGTTGGTAACCGTGAGTACGCTCGCAAAGGCGCCACCAAGAACCTGCGTATTGGCAGCCACACAGTAGAACCCTGGAATTTTAGCATTGGTATGAATGGCGGCGATGTCTGGGTACATCGGCGCCCCAACGGTAGCGTGGAGATTCAGAAGCACCGACAGATTCGGTGAATATCCGGCGTTCAGCGGAATGTCATCGCGCGAGAAGAGATTCCGGCCAAGCAGATTTTCGGTGCCTATGCGCATGCGTAAAAGGTTGGGCCACCATTCCTGAGCGCTCTTCGGCCGTTGGAGCCCGACATTGATTTCCATGTACGCGTCGGGACCAAGCTCATTACCAAAATGGTTGGCATCTTTAGGATCATCGGGAGTGCAGAAAAAGTCCATCAAGGCATACGGGAATTGGCTGGGCGCAGACTGGGGTACCAGATAGTTGCTCTTCCAGTTGGGGGCATAGAAAGTTGATAGCGGGGGCCCATTCCCATTTTCGTAAATTGCTCGACTTAGACGTCCTGTGTCCAGCGACTCCGTCATGTCATTGTGCAAAAACCACATGAGGCCCTGATAGTGATCGTGGTCCCAGTGTGTCACAACAAATGCATCGAACTGAAGCCTTCTGCGATTGGGGATAAAATTGTTGCCGCCCCATGGTGGTTGATCCGACTGACACTCGAAGTGATCCTCAATATCTCTGATCGTCCGGTACACAGATTCGTCACAAATTGTGGCACGCCAGTTTAATTGAGCACCCCCATCCACCATGATAGCTCGCTCGACCTTTTTTTCACCTCGAGGGCCATCCGTCGAATAGAGAAGGTGGATGGCGGCGTCTCCATTCGGCACGTCGATGAAGAAGGACGCAACGCCTAGCACCTTAGTCATCTTGAGGTATAGTAATCGCAACAGGCTAAGAAAGAAATACGAAAGAAAGCAAAGATGCTATTGAATGGTCGTTCTCTCTGCCAAACTCATCAAGAATCAGGTTGAGACTCGAATCAAGTATCTGAGCCATTGCATTGGAAAGTCTTCTTGTCGTTCGTCTGAATACTCACTAGTACAACCACGCTTGTCTCAGTATAGCTTTCTTACCCCTGCAATCAATAGCCTTATAGTGTTCTGTCGCCACTTGCTAAGGTGACCAGCGTGGTAGGATAGTTTATACATGGCTAATATAATTACAGTTTCTCGTCTATGTGCATTATTATAACCCTACCTATCAGGGAAAGAAAACGCTGCAAAATTAGAAGATGATTCGCTATAAGCCCTTGCATCATGGAGATATCTAGAAGCCGCACAGAAAGACAATCTACATTATTTTGGTCATGTAAGAAGTGTGCTTAACACTTCGAAGTAAACCGGCGGTTCGTACTGGATCTCTACAATTAGTCTACTTCTCTGAACCTTTTAATTCGTCTAGACTCAATATCCGGGGACCCCACCCGTTCTTGCCCGTCCTGTTCGAGTGCCCTTGCATGAAGGCGGTGGGCTGAACCATGCATGGGTTTGCGGCAGGTGCAGCAGCTGTCACGCCACGAAAGACCATTTTAGGATTTTGAGCTCCTCATTTCACCATTTATCAAACATGAGAAACAAAGCCACGGAAACCATGGAAAAGAAAGAGCGGCAAACCTTGTTTACTACGAAAACCTGTTGTATTCTTATCAAGTCATAACTTAGACTTGATTTTGCAAACAATTGTTCCCGTCAGTTCAATATCTACATCAGGCCTAGAAGCCGATGCCAGATCAAGTGCTCGGCAAAGGAAACAAAGATTGTCCGTGGCCTGCTTTGCTACTATTTGAGTGTGCGGACAGGTGCCAGTAACAAATTTGGATTCCTCCACCCCCAGTCACGCGCTGTCGAGAGCGGCCCACTCGTGCTTCTCGGCGTTGAAGATTGGCGGCTTCTTCTTGGTCAGGGTTTCAACGCCAAAAATGAGAGTGCGGTTCTGGGGCAGGTCGACATAAGTGGCCATTTGAGTCCAGTCCAACAGTTCTGGCTCGCCTGGCAATGTGCGAGGTTGTTGCTCTGATCGGTTGAATGACAGACTGTCTTTACCCAAATCCGCATATGCGCAACACACAATATTCTTGTCTGTTTCGGAGCCGATGAAGTAGACCACAATGCGACGGGGCTTGTTGCCTGTGGCGGGCACAATGGCAGCTGCAAGTGGTGTTTTGGCAATGACACGAGTTGCGGAGTTGTCAATAGGCCAGGCTAGAGTTTAGAATTAGTATAGCATACGCTCTGTAGAACAAATACAGTTCATAAATGTACCTTTGTTGTTGGCGGGATCGAAAATTACAACTTCCTTTTCAATCGTCTGGTAGATGAGCCATCGCTTGTCGCCAACATCATCGAAGACTGCATACAACTTGGTATCTTTACTGAACTTGTCGCACTTGAGCTGGCGCAGTGCGACGCCCGAAGAGGATAGCTCCCACTCCCCAATCCTGGGCTCTCCTTTGCCGTTGTCGCTATCAAGCTCGGTCAGTCAAGTCAATCAATACCTGGGGCAGTGGTAAGATCTTACTAAATCACGTAGAGCCAACCGTTCTCGCCATCGGGGTGCGCACAACCAGCCAAAGCGCCCGTGACGGGGCTCACGTCGACAATAGGCTCTTGCACAGGGCTCAGCATGCTCAGTTGAAGATCCTTCACCTCTTTGCCCGTGATACCGTACACAGCGACCGTGTCCTTGAAGAGCATACTCACAAGCTGGCTGGGGGATGCCAGGGGACGGGTAAAGGCATCGATTTCTGTGGCTCCGATGGCATCCCGGACCTGGAAGTCGACGATGCTCCTCGGTGACACGCACAAGCCATTGACGTTGCTGCTCTGGAAGATCAGCACTTTGTCGTGAGACTTTGCCAGTGGGTTGCCAATAACGGTTACTGAGGCCATTTTTTCGGTCATTTGGAAGGAAGAACTATAAAGCTGATGATGAGATTTAGAGTGAAAGTGAGAGTTAGAAGACAAAGATGGTCAGGAGTGATGCGGTCAGTTTTTATATATAGGTGTCTCGAACGTTTTCTCTGATGCGTCCGGCCAAGCTCAATGGCAACAAATCCTTAAGAACGCCCGTGAAGCTATAAGCACCTTGGAGCCAATTACACATTAAAATTCAAAGATAACAAGACCTTGGAGCGGGGTGAAAGAGGGGAAAGAGGGCCACCATCACTGAGTATTCAACTCAGCTGGATTCGAAACGTTAGTGTCAGTCGTGGCTGGCTGCGAATATTGGTAGCATGTATGTATACTTCTATTGGGAATCAGAAATCCCTAGATATGTTGATCACCAATGATCAATAGGGAGTCTAGAATATTGTCTCGGTTCAGCCGAGTATCCACGTCGCGCGGACGTCCGCTTCAGCTCGTGCGGACCTAAGCTACATCAGCTGAAAATTACCGAGTAGGTCCCCTCGAGCTATATAGCCCACTTAGTCGTTTCGGCATTTGAACATAGACTAGCACATATAAAGACCGAGACACACATAGACCGACCTCTATTCCCTATATAGCTAGAACGCCTAGAGTATAGTTGCTACCTAGCATTACCTATATAGCCCCTAACTATTTAGTAAATATTTATAATCACTCTTACGACTACCTATTAACCTTAACTATATCTCATATAATAATACTTACTATCTATTATCTATACCTTTGATTACCTTTTAATCATTACTATATTATATTATTATTCTAATCAATTATCATTATATAACTTGCCTCTACGTCTGATTGTTTTGTATCCTTCTACTTGCCTATCTTTTACATCCCTTCTTTCTTTAGGCTAATCAGCTATACAATCACCTTTCAGAAATTTTTCTCCTACATCAAGCTAGCTTGCTTTACCCTCCTTACTAGCATTATCCTAATTTGTTATGCCTTCCTCTATATCTCAAGATGACTCTTTTGCTTCTTTTCTACTAGCTTTTAATCTACCCTCTTTACCTT
>QGMI01001019.1:0-13988 GCA_007821535.1 Lachnellula occidentalis | reverse complement strand
TATGTAGTACTCTACTAGGGAGAGCCTTACCTAGAGCCTTATCCTACATAGTACTCTACTAGGGAGAGCCTTACCTAGAGCCTTATCCTATATAGTATTCTACTAAGGAGAGTAGCGCTAGCTAGGAGTACTAGCTTGCTAGAGGATATCTTTTAATTTTTTCTCTTATTTCCTTTCTATTTTTACTACTTTTACCTACTTTTACTACCTTCTTTTACTTATACTAATACTACTATAGTTTCATAGTACTACTTTTATCACATGTTTAGCTTCTAAGCTAGAGAGAGTAGACGCTAGCATGCTATTAGGCATGCTTTTATATATATAGTCACTTAGCATTTCTCCGTTTCCATTTAGAGAAAGTATTAAGTTAGGAAATAGCTACGCTAGAATGCGTAAGAGCTAGTCACGTGATATGTCACGTGACTTAGGTTCGCACTAAGCGAAGCCTCTATCTATAGTCTTATCTACGTGTTTTCTATATTTAGACTCTTTAATGCAATTAGTATATACACTTAGATACTCTATAGTAATTCTAATATAGCTATTAATATTTAGGCGAGAGGATAAATCAACCTATAATTTTATTAGCTTATAATTAAAACAAGTATATACTAAGCCTATATAGAGTCTATAAAAGAATATCCTCTTATTAAAAGGATATAACTACATCTTCTATAATATCTTTAGAAGTCTATATAAGATATATTAGATAGTAAGTATAGCTCCTATATGCTATAAGAAGACTATATAGGTAGTATATTATATTAAAAGGAAGGTAGAGATTATATAAAGTCCTACAATTATAAGATATAATTCAACCTTATCTTTAAAAGTAATCATGCCTTATATATACTTAGCATATATACTATATATATACTATAGGTATTAGATTGATTAATACTTACTATATAGCTTCTTTTTATCTATCCTCTACTTAATAAAAGTATATGTACTTTCTTTATCTTAATAGCTATTTTAGATTAATAATATAAAGTAGTCTATATTAATATAAGAGGAAAGCCTTAGTATTAGCTAAGCTAAATATTAGGATTTAGTCCTATAGCTTAGGCTATAGCTAATAAAAGTAATCTAATCTATAGTTAGTATATGCCAAGTATATATAAAGTGTATACTAACCCTATTCTAAGTAAATACTCTTACATTTTAGAAGAAATACGTCTCCTAGCCTTAATACTAGTAGTAGTAATTATTATGTTCCTAGGTATCTCTAAATACGTAATAGCTAGCTTCTATTTATACTCATATCTTATCTAAGATAGGCAAGGATATATACTTTTAATAAGTAAATTACTATAGATTATTAATCTATTCTACCTTTATATTATTATATACAAGGTATATATAGAGTATATCTAGATAAGTATATTAGTAGTACCTAATACTAGAGCATTTATATGCTAAGTAATGTGATTAATAACTATTACTAAAGATATTAAGCTTTATAACCCCTTAATTAAGTTTATAGAGTAAAAATTAAACCTAGGGAATATTAGTAGAGATTATAAGCTAGGCATATACTAAGTATATCTTAGATATCTACTTCTTTATAGCTTAGTATACCTTTTAGTTAGAAGCTTCTAATTAAAATAAAGGTTAAGGAAAATGAATAAAGTATATAATTCTATTAGAGCTAGTCTATAGGTAGTATAGAATATTAATATAATTAAAGACTTAAGTAAAAGATATACTTAATTGCTTATTACTACTTAAGATATAGCTAAACTCTATAAGTTAATCCTACTTATATTTAGTATATACTAAGGCTATACTTGATAGACTTACTTATATTAATCCTATAGAAATTAGAATAGAGTCTCTTAAAGGGTTAGTAGCTAGTACTATAGACATTCTATCTATAAGGTAAGACTTCTAACTTAAAAAAGAAGAACAACTAGATATACTATAAGCCTTATCTATATTATAGTAACTAATATTATATAGTATATTAAGCTTAGTTGATTATTAGTATATACTTAGTATATATATACCTTATACTTATACTAAGCCTATTTATCTATCTCTAGATATATTCCTCTATATTATTAGCTATTATAAGAAGTAGGAAGATAATAGGCAGATAAGTAAAAGGTAGTAGGAATTAATAGTTTCTTGAAAAAAAAAAAAATTTAATAAGAAAAGGGAAGCTATAGGCCTAGGAGAAGAAAAGGAGGTTCGCGTTTTAATTAAATATATGCTAAGTATATACTAAGTATATATGCAGTTTACATATATCACGTCTTCTTTATCTATACGCATGCTTAGCGCGTATTCTCTATACTAGCTCAACTTTAGTAGCAGGGATCTCTACACTAGTTTAACTTTAGCAAGGTGGAGATATCTTATACTAGTTCAACTTTTAGCTACACTGGTTCAACTATAAGCTCTCTCAAGCCTGTACAAATAATTGCAGGTCTCCCGAACTAGTATCTCGAAATTCTTGATCATCCACCATCCTATTGAGTGTTACCCCAACCATTACCAGAAGTGACTTGACCAGCGTGCATTCGGCACTGGTTTATTTCGCAATCTTTGACGTCAAGCAATATGTGTTCAAAAACCCTCTTCAGCAAATCAATGGTGAATTCTTCATGCCCTGTAACAAGCTTTTCCAAGTTTTGGACGCTCATTAACCCATAACACGCATCTTCGGACTCACTGTAGTAACGCTCTTCCATGATTTCGAGCAGTGTGAGACGAAGATCCGAGGACTTGGTGGTATTTTTGTAAACATAGCGGAGCCCTTCCGAAGAGAACTGGATATTTGTGCAACTATTGCACCACGACAGCTGGTCTTCAATAGACTTGGTCAGCCCTGGGAGTACAAGTTTGTCGGCGAAGACCCAGAGAGCAAAAAGATCCAGGTCGTACGGATCGCTGGGGTGCTTCAACGAAGATTCCGCATCCTGTGCGTTGTAGCATTCCTGGCAATCAATTCGACCGAGAAAGAGCCAGTCGACAAATATCGCGAAAGCCTTTGGGTGGTCCTCCGGAAGATCCATGACTTTATCCTTTCCTTCCTTGAACCCCGATTTGAATGCAGCCTTGAAGAATGGCACCCGATCGCACAGCAGAGCCTCGCTCAGTACCCATTTCTCTCGCTCCGGTCCGACGTAAATGGTGACTTGGCTGCCTCCTCTGAAGTAGCTATCAAAGAGTATCTTTTAGCAAACACGTTGTGTTGTTAAGCGGAGATGGATGACCTACATATTCAATGGTTGCCATACTGCTTTGCTCGACTCTAATGACGGTTCAGACGAAGCCATTCTGCCGTCTTGGTTTTGCGCGGAGACGAAGCCGAAGGTTTTGATTGACTGCTGTTGTTGAAAAAAGTTGAGGCAGAGATGGATATTGCTGTATCTTTGTGCTGGAGAAAAGACCTTAGCGTGTTGACATCGCAGACCGCCCCCTTTCACCCCATTCGTTTAAAATGTCACGAGGTTCTTCGATCTTGCAACGTCCGCGCTTCAACTTCAGCAGACTCCGATGACAGATAGCGAAAAGCGTAGCCATATATCTAAACAACCCTATAAGGATAACCGAACCTCTCAAGTGAGCGAGTAATAGCATATCAGATCTCCTATCCTACTAGGCAGGATAGGAAAGAGGAAAGCTTTCCTTTCTAATCTCTTCTATAATATATCCTTGAATTTGCTTTCTATCTTTCTAGGCCTAATCCTAACTATAGTATACTAATAAGCTTTCTAATCTTTATAGGATTAGGTAGAAGTATAGCTTTCTAGCTTTCTAGCTTCTAATAGGCTACTTTTATAAGGTTTTAGACCTAAAATAGGCCTTTATTTAAGACTCTTAGGCATTTTAGAAATTTCTAGAGATTATAGAGACTCTTTTTCTCTATTTTTACTCTATTTTAACAAAGTCTCCTATCTAGCTCTCTAGCTCTATATTTCTTGCTTTTCTAGCTAATTAAAGCATTTTTCTACTCTAGTCCTTCTAGCTAGGCTAGTCCTACTTTCTATTCTAGATCGCAAAATCTTAAAAAGATAGGAGTTTGAAAATGCTAGTAGAGGGATATAGAGAGCTCTCTACCTTCCTATCCAACTTAGAAGGATAGGAAGGTTTATTTGCTAGAGTAAAGAGAGGACGCTTAGTAGATGATTAATAGATTAAGTATGTGTCTATAGAAGTATGCCGGGAGGTCTTTGTAGGTATAGAGTATAAGTATAAGGGAGATAGTAAATAGACATAGGAGTTTATCTTGGGTGCAATAATAATGTGGATTGATGAAGAATTCACGGCTGCTGTCATAGCTCTATTTGTATTTGTCTCAACGCTAGATCTTATTTCCATCACACTATGCCTATATACGTCGACGAGGCATCTGTGAGACTAAGACTAGCTGCAGGATGCAGCGGGGATTGGCGATTACGGAGCAGAGATACATGCTGAAAGGAAGACCAACGCCGTGTATATGTACCCTCGAAACCAGGCGGTCAATGAAGAACGGAAGAAGGAAAAAGCATCATCGTAAACCATCCATCCCACCATCCTGTAACCACCCATCCCGTTCCCGTTAAACCCATCCCCGGCCTCCCATTCCGAACCTCAAGTAAAAACGAAGCTTCGAGGAGCAGCATGTACCTTGGCTCAAGAATCTTCATAATCGTCATAGATACTACACCACCCACACACATTAGCATCCACAGACACATCTCCACCTCACCACCCACCCACCCATTAATCAATCTCAGAATAAAAAAACACTCACTCATCCCGCTCCAAATCCACCACCCCCCCTACCTCTACCCCCTCAATCTTAAACAACGGCGCGCTCTGTCCATTCTCCTCCTCTTTCTTCATCACGCGTTTCCGTTTCATAGGCGATGGGGATGCGGAATGGGCACCGAAACCGAAATCCTCGTCGTCATCGGAACCGGCGTGATGAGCGGAAGAAGGGCTGGAGGCGCTGAGGTCGATGTATGATTGCAAATGGGACTTGGTGGGCGTGGCTGTAGCCTTTGGTTTTTTGATAGATCGCGGTTGAGGGGCGCGGGGTTGCTTGGTTGGAGTGGCTATGGGGCTGTTGTGTTCGCGGCGGAGTTTTTGGAAATGTTGGCTGGGGGTGGGGGTTAGTATGTTGTGAGATGAGCAAGGTGAGGTAAGGTAGGTTATGGGCGTGGATGGGATGATGGGATTGATAGGATAATGGGGAGTTGAAGCACATACCGGCATGCTTCGGCAGTGAAGGTGAATCCCTTTTCCTGTAGCTCTGCGGAGATGGCGGGCCATTTGAAGGTTTTCAGATCGCCGGTCATGATTATTATCAGGAGCAGAGCTCGGTCGGACTCGGGTTTCCAGGAGATCATCGTGGGTGATGGTTGGGATGTGTGGCGGCGAGAGTGTAGTGGTGAGGGTGGAGTTTGAAGTGTTTGCAATAAGCAAGTTTGCTTCAGGATGGACGATGTAAGTTTGCGGTCGAAGGTAGTTTGGAGATGAGTAGCAGATGGTGGAAGATAGATATGGCTTTGAAATACTTGCCAAGGATCTGTGAATAATGAGAGAGTGTGAATAATAAGAGATTATTCACTTGAGTTATTGCTTACAAGATTAAGAGATAGATGACTTGCTCACTGCTATTTCTAGTCATAGCAATAAAACAGGGTGGTGAATAACCTAGGAGCTAATCTTTTTATATCTGTGTGAACACCTAGATGCTATTAAGGAGGGCAAAGCGGCTGCCTCCTAGCAACTACTATCTGCGGTACCGATCAACAATTCACCAACCCTACAGCTATCCTATCCTATCTGATGCTATCTTATCTCCCCTCTGCATTGCATTGATTGCAGGTTGAGTCATAAAGCTGCATAAATCCGCCGATTTACTGCAGCCACCGTTACACAGCTACAGTAGCTTCCCAACCCCCTTCTTTTTCCCCTTCCCACGGCCAGCGCACGTACCTTGCAGCAGTCATCAGCCAAGCTCCAGGAACCAAACCGCCATCGCGGGAATCCCAGATCCCAGCTTCCGAGTTCCATCGCAACGTCATGACTGGATCGTGATGGTGTGTCCCCGCATTGTCCGACATGAACATCTCCCCTGTCCCCTGTCCCCTGCACGTGCAGTCGTCTCATGCACGCACTTAACGCGGCACGCGTCGCGTCCACCGCCAGATCACCACATCGAATGAAGGTGCAGCCACTCAACCGCCTTACTCTACACAGGTACCTAGCAAACTCTCCTTTCCCCTCCCAACGGCAAGTCTTCATTCACCATTCTTTCCTTTTTCCTTTTCCCAACCAGGCCAGGCAGCAAGATCCAACGTCATGTCCCCACGCGTGCATGAGTCTTTCACGTCCCCTGCAGCAGATGGCCAAACTCGCAGCGAGAAAAAGAAGTCCTAGCAGCCGTCTTGCAGCGAAAGAAGTCTTTGTGACGGACCAGGAGCCGGCTCTTGGGATAGACGGTTGCTTTCATGTACCTGCTGCACGTACCCCGCGCTGTTTTTGTAGCAAAGGTCGTGAATAGGGATATAAGTCTTATCTTTTCCTTACTGCTGCTTCTCACAACTTCTTCTGAACCATTGCACACCGCCAATTCAAATCTTTTGGCCACAGTGGCCTTGGGATTGAGACTGGTGAATTGTACCCCCCGCTGGAAGTGGAAGGCGAGGAGCTGGTTTCTGTCTTTTACCCTTCGATTCCCCTACTTTAAGTGAGAGTACTGAGGTTACGGGAGAAGTGCAAGTCACTTTCTCTTCATCTACCTTCACACAGCCCCAAATACCCAATCTCGTCAGCTTTTGCGAGATTTGAAGTCATGCCTTCCAGTGACTCTATCACTCGACTGCTCTATGCAATCCTCAGTCAGAAATGCCTAAAAGACGTAAGTTCATCCACCCATCTCACCCCACTTTCATACCATCTCGCTTCCGTCACGCCCTGCCCCGCCCCCTTTTCCTTTCCAATCTTCCCCTTTCCTTCCCCACTACTCCAAACCGATCAACGCAACCCTCTATTCAACCACCCACCCACCCACCATTCCACTCACTAACACACCCCACCACCAACAGGTCGACTGGAACAAAGTAGCCGCCCACCCCGTCCTCCACCAAGAAAACATAACCAACGGCCACGCAGCACGCATGCGCTACTCACGCTTCAAAAAAGCAAATCGACCCCTCCACATCCACCTCCTCATCCCCACGAAAACCAAAAACTCCATCATCGCCACGCAAATCCAAGATCGAGAAAAGCACTCGAGTCAAGAGAGAGAAGGAAAAACGCGATACTGTTACTGCTACTTCTGCTAGTCACAGATTCAAAATGGAGACGCCGGAAATGACTCCAGATATCGGCGGGAGCATGCACGTGAAAGATGAGAGGGAGAGCGAACTCCGGGATCCAGCTACGCCGGATCCGAACTCGCAGCTTTCGCTTTCTTATCTCGACGCTTCGGATGCGGGGGGCGGGCAGAGTCAGGGGAGTTTCGGATGTGGTGATGGTGATGGTGATGAGATGCTGACTTCTTTTGGTATGTCTACGTCTGTGGGAGGTGCAGGGGGCATGTATGCAGACACGCCTTTGATGAGCGGTGGCTGCGTTGATGCAGGTGGGTTTGGGAGCGGGTATTCGCCCATGGGCATGGGCATGGGGATGGGTATGGAGATGGTTGATCCGTACGATGATGGGATGTGGGAGCATGATCACGAGGGTATGGGTGGTGAGCCTTGCAGCGGAAGTGGAAGTACGAGTGCGGTGCAAGTCAAAAAGGAAGCGAGGTGGTGATATGCCGCCAGCTTTGATTCCGAGTATGCGTTTGGGATTGGGATTGGAGTTCTTGGAATAGCAAGGGCTAAAAGATTGAAATGAAACTTGCCATGGCGTTAATTAAATATCTATATACAGGGAAAATTATATATATCCCTTCCTCCCCCGCAGAAAAGGCTCCACATTGTCCATCACCCAAAAAGACGCACAGTTCTACCACATAATCCTCACGACCATGAGACTCAATGCCTAGATGTATACTCCCCTCCTTATCCCACAATTCTCCCTCCTCTTTTCTTTCCCTTGCTCTTACTTTAACCTATCTACTAACCTTCCCATCACAAATCGACAGGACTCTCGTGGCCCAGGAAACAGGATACCTCAACAGCAAGACGCCTAGACACGAAAAGGGCAGATCATGAACAAGTATAGCTCAGCAAGAGTTCTAGCAGGTCGGGCGACGTAAGCAGGGCAAACTAAAAAGCGTCGAGGTTTAGATGCCGATAGCTCTCGGCCGGGTCTACTATCTTCTAGCCGGGTCTACTATCTTTCGGCTACTACGCTAGCTCGGATACCCGGTATTCCACCCGACAACCGTATTCGCGGGTAAGCGTCTGGCTAATAGGTAGATTGAATTACCGCCCGTCACCGTCACGGTTTGGAGCGGACCCCTGTATTACCCCGTTGGGAAGCCTGCCTGCACGGACGCTAGATTCCTCGCGTGGAGTTATTCTTTCTTTACCTCCTTGGAGTCTCAGCCCGGCAGCGGGTTATCACTTCGACGCGACGTCTTGTATTACATCTCATATTATAATATTCTTACCGGAAAAATCCATGCAAGGTATCTATCTTGCATATACATCGCCTCTGATTGCCTGTTTAGCTTGCTGAACTTTTATACTTAGATGACATTTTTAGTAGAATTTCTCTATATTTGACAGCAAATATAATTAAACTAGAAGCTAATTTTTACTGCCTTGGTCCGGAAACCTGTATTGTCAGTGATATAAAAGCTGTATAAGAGGAGTTATAGAGCGATATCTAGCAAATACTTCTCAGCACTTTGATCCTTAGCATCTACTTATTATAAACATAGTTCTCTAGTAATAAGATTATACTAACCGGCTTAAAATCCGGTATTTTTTATTTGAAAACTAGTTATTAAAGCTACTATCTATAAGGAGTTATAAATGGTTAAATGATTATGTCTATAAGTTATTATTTTAGATTACTATATATTAACTGAAAATGCTTCCTTATTAAAGAAAAATCTGCTATTTGGTTACTAGTATATATTTCATATATCTCGATTTTATAGAATATTTTACAAGGATATATTTAGCTATCTATAGTTTTCATATACATTTTACGCTTTATACTTTTTATATAGTATAGTCTAGAATAGTAAAGTAAAGTTACTAGTATATGTTCCTTGCCTATTATATGATTCGAAGGCTATGAAATCTTTATAGCTTTAAAGAAAGTTATAAAGCATTCCGGATTTTGAATACTTATAGAATAAGCCCTCCTTTTCTTTCCTATCCGATATATTATTACTAAATCGCATAATAATATATTATATAGAATTCTAGTAAGACTAAGATCCTTTTATTTAGGATCTACTCTTTACTTCCTTCTACTAGTTTCTTCTTCTAGATATATATTATACTAAGTTAGAATATATATAATATTCTATATCTAGTATATATCTTATCCTTCTAGCTATTATACTATTTATACTATTAAATGTTTAGTATAGATCTATTTTATAATATATCTTATATATAAATGTTTTATTCTCTTTATACTTTACTCTAGGTTAGAGGTTGCTATAGGTCCTTATAGATCTAAGGTTTAGACCTAGACCTAACTTATAGGTCCTTATAGATCTTAGAACCTAATTTATAAGTTTTAGGACCTAATCTATAAGTTAGATTAGGTACCTATAAGTCTTATAAGAGGGTAGGGTATAGGGAGGAAAAAGTAGTAAGAATTATTTATAACTTATAATTATTTAGATATTAGAAATTTAATAAATAGGGTTTATAACTTATAATTACTTAAATATTAGGAATTTAAATAAGGTTTATAACTTATAATCACTTAGATATTAGAAATTTAAATAGTATTTTTCTTTTTTAATTAGATTAATTCTATTTTATCTATTTATAAAAGTATTATAATACTAGCCTGCTTATAATATCTTATAAAATTATTAAAAACCTACTTTTCTCTATCTTAGATTATTTCTATTATATTATAGATTATATAAATAAATTTCTAATCTTTTTATATAATAGTAATAAACTTTATATAAATAAAAGCTAGGTTTACTACTAAAATGTATTAGTATAAAGATTAATATAATATCTATAATATTACTTACTTTTAAACTTATAAACTAGATATGATTCTACTACTTCTTATAATATATTTAAAGTATCCTTTATAAATTATATACTATCTAATCTACTAATATTCTTATATATCTCCTATATAACTTATATAAAGGAGGTCTTTAAAAAAAGAAGATTAATATATATTTAATAGAATCTAATCTCTTATAGTACTTAGACTATAAAAGTAGTTAGTAAATATACTAATTTTTATATTAATTAATTTATATCTAGGTTTAATTTTTCCCTTTTTAGCGCCTTCTTTAAGCTTCTTACCTAGTATAATAAAGGCTTAGAAAGAGTATTTATATGATATAGGTACTATACGTACTACCTACCTATTAGGAAGGGATTAATATAATATATGAAAGTAGTCTGATTATAACCTAAGTATAGTCTAATCCTTAGCCTTTAGCCTTAGGCTTAAGCTATAACTAGAAGAACCTTTATAGCCCTATATAGAATTAGTATAGCTACTATTAATATAAATATAGCTCTCCTCTAGCTCTATAAAGGCTAGAGATTAGTCTATTATTCAAACTACTTCTTACTTAGTAATCTTACCTACTAGTTAATACCTTATATTCTAATCTCTCTACCCTTTTTAGGTAGTAATTTAGATTATTAAAATTATTTCATAATAGCTTCCTAGCTACCCTTAACTATATTACCTTAATATAGCCTTTGCTTCTAGTATTTAGGAATTGCTAAGACTAGAGAATCATCTAGCTCTAGTACTACCTAGGCCTAATAACCTTTAAAGGTTAATAATACCTTAAGTCGTAATAAGTTATAATTACTAAGCATTAGTAAGCCGTTATAACCTTTAGTAGTAGCTAACTTAATTAAGAACTATAAAGACGCTAAAATACGTGATCTTATTCTTAAGAGTAATAAATCTATAAATAAAGAAATCTAGTTGCTAGCTATTAAGAAATACTTACTAGATAAGAAAGTCTATAAGAAATAGGCTTAACTTGTATCTATTAAGAAATACTAAAAAGAAGTTTAGAAGGCATAAGCCTACTTAGACTAAATTTGCTATAATCTATATTTAAACTTATTACTAGTACTTTAAAGGTCTATTAGAATATCCTTAGCCTCTTCTTAGGCCGATATTATAATAGAAGATATACTAGTAACTCCTAAAGCAAATCAAACCTTAATAGGTCTTCTATATAATCAAGTTATAATTATTAATAATATAGAATAATATAAAATAGTATTAAACCTTAAGAAAAACGTTCTAACTAAACCTTCTAAGACTTATAAAAAGTCTAGCTTAGAAGAATTCCGCAACTTTATTAATAGTATTAAAATAATATTTAATATAAAACCTATAACATTTAATTGCTATAGCTACTATATCTTGCTAGCTAGTTCCTACTTAGAACTAGAAGAAATATCTACTTATATGTATAAGCAAATTAGAAAGACTTTAAAGGAAGCTTAAACCTAGAAATAGCTTTAATTTATTACGTTCCTTTAAAATATAATTATAACTCTTAAAATCTAAAAGTAGAAAGCTTTTAATACTATAAAGAGCTTTAAATAAAAACTAGGCGAATCTATATTAGCATTATATATATATATGACTAAACTAGAAATAGATCTAGATATAAGGTCTAAAGAAGACTAGGTTAGAACTCTTATATCTATATTAATAGATTAAATATTAAAAAATCAAATAACTATTATATTTTTATTAATCCTAAGTAGCGTTCCCTATGATATTAAAGCCTAGCTTAAAAGAAGCTAATTAGTAGAATAAATAGTTAAAGAGACCTAAAAAAGACTAGAAGGTTCTAGAAACTAGAATAGCTTAGGCTCTTCTTAAAACTAAAGAAGCTTAGACTACTAAAGTAGTTTAGAATCTTCTTAAAGCTAATCTAAACGCGATCAAGATAACTTATTAAGTACTAGCTTTAACTAAGACTAATAAAGTAATAAGGAAAGATTATAAAAGTAATAAACTAATAAGGAAAACTTTTATAAAAAGGATAAGCTAACTTGTAAAACCTATAGCGTTCCTAGATACTTTATAGGCTATATTATATATAAAGAATTTAATACTTAGGCTTTAGCTAATCCTAAAAAGGCTAAAGAAACTATTAAGAAATTTAGATGCCTAAGCAAATGAAAATATAAAGGCGACCTAAAAAATAGTCTAGCTAGGTCTTAAATACTAATAGACTTAGCATTATACTAAAGTAGTTATTAGAAGGTAGTAACCAAGTAGTAGAAGATAAGAGGGCATAGATTAATTAAAGAAAGAAAGGGAGACTAAAGTAAAGAAGCTACTTAAGTCTCCTCTTACTAACTAGCTATACTTTAAGCAAGTTTCCTCTTTACTACCTAGCTATACTTATAGTAGTATATTAATTTAATACTCCTACTCTAATATAAGTAGCTCCTATTACTTTTTAAAGCTTAAGCCTTTTTATATTACCTAAATATCTCCTATTAGCATAGTGCTATTATTCTTAAAATAAATCCCTAAAATAATAAGCATTATTTCTTTCTTATTAACATTATACCTTCCTTATCTAGCAACTCTATATACTATCTTATATCCTTCCTTATACTATTAATCTAAATCCTAGTCTACTATAATATCTTATGCTCTCATTTTACTATCTCTCCTATATACTAGCACTCCTAGCAAAGGCATATCTAAGTATATATATTTTATAGCATTTATAATATTAATAAATAATTAACATATAACTTTAGACTTTCTAATTATTACTATCTCCTTTAATTTCTAAAGCTTATAAACTTTAAATTAAAGATAAGGCTTCCTTTTATAATATATATTACAATTTCTTATAATATATATAGATTCTAATCATATGATATAGTCAAGCGAAAATAATAATAAGAAAGCTCTAATTATAGTAGCTATAGCATCTAGTACTTCTATAGTATTAATTGCTAGTACTAGTTTCTTTTAAGAGTAATTAGATATAATAAAGTTAAAGAGTAGTAAGGTAGCTACTAAGTTAAAGAAGGTCTAATATTCTTCTTTATTTTATCATTTTTATACTTATACTAATAGTGTTTTAAGCGCTAGGGACTAAAGATTCTAGCTCTAGATAAGAGTAAGACTAAAAGCAAGCTTAGCTCTACTAAAAGTAATGCTTCTATTATAGGTAGCATTATTCTCTAAGCCATTCTATGCCTTAGATACTTCTAATCTATAGTTGCTAGAGTATTAAAGAAGGCTTATAGCAATAAACTAAGTAAGAGTAAGTAATACACTTTATATAGTTATAGTTATACTTATATTATTATAGAGATTAGTTATGCTTTATAGGTTGCTACAATTTTTTATATAGTAGTTCTTACTAGTAATAAGGTAGGTTTTAGCTATTCTTCTATTTAACTTGATTAATCATATGCCTTATAGGAAATAGCCAACTAATAACGTTTATATAGTTGCCGTTTAATTAAACTAATTGATATTAACTTAGCTTAGGCTAAATTTAACTATAAGCTTATAAAGGCAAAGCTTATAGCTAAGGTAAAGGCTTAGTTACTTAAGGCTAAGGCTAAGGCTAAGGTACCTAAGGCTAAGGCTAAAGGAAAGGCTATAGTTATATATAGTCAAGTTACTTAAGCTAATCCTTATAGTAAAAAGGGAGTTTAGGTTAAGAAGGAAGGAGCTTAAAAATAGATTTTTCTAGTTTGCTTTTATTTTTTAGCTTAGGATTAGGCTTTACTTTTTATTTAAGTAGCTTTAGCATTATTTAAGAATGTTACCCCTTATAATTTATAATACTATTATAAAGAAATAAAGTAATAATAGCAATTTTCTATAAAATAAGTTAATAAAATTAATAT
>QGMI01001018.1:0-14038 GCA_007821535.1 Lachnellula occidentalis | reverse complement strand
AAAAAAAAAGTAAAACAATTGCTTCGACCGTGGAAGATCCAGTAGCATTACGCTCATCGGAATTCTTCTGGTTGCAGCTAAGCTAAACAACCCGCCATTGAAGCTTGTTTCTTTTTGTGTGAGATAAAGTTGCTTATTTTGATATATACTAAGCAAGATATATTGGTCAAACTTCGCCAGTTGTGTTCGCTAGCGCGGTCTGTTGAAGGCAGCTTCCCAAGTATGAATTTGTGTGAATTGGCAACGTAGTGGCACCGAACACGTTGAGGTGTACCTGAAATGTTTTTCCTGTCACACTTGCAATCATGTTGACGATGATAGCTACCCGTCCCATTGTTAGTACATTTGTTCATATGCGTAGACCATCAATAGATACCCAAATACCTCCAACCCAACTAGCCCATCTCCTTCTCCATCTCCCTCTCCTTCTTCTTTGATTCCACACGTCCGGCTTTTTCTCTTCATCCTGTCCATCGTCTCTGTACAAGACCAGACACGATTCGATAATGAACGAGCCGTGACCGCTGGAAGGGTCAACGGGCCGCCATCTACCGTTATCCTCGTCTGACTTGACCTGTGATGCTGGGCACGGAGACCCGGAAGTCATAATTGAGTGCAATTCCTACTGTGAGATTTTGTGAACGAGTATTGCAGAGGTGCAGGACCATTTTCAGCGGATGGCGACGGATAACAGGATGTTGGTGTTGATTCGGTCTGGGAACACTTTTTGGGCGGGCAACGACTCGAAGCCTTCTGATTCTCTTACGACAGGAAGTGGATATCACACATTGCAGTAGTTCGCGAGATATGGAACACTGGGATATGAATAGTGTTCGGTGGTCTTGCAACAATTGATGCCCGAACTAGCAACAGCATCGCTGTCGCTACTGTAAAGAATTGGGTAGGGAGGCAAAGGTTCTTGATGTCGCTGCTGGTGGCCAGAGATCGGCGTGAAAGGGGCTTCCTTCAGAGTAGTATCAAACTCCGAGAAGGAGTACGAACTCCCGGGTGTAGAAGTGGGGTATAACACTCCGTCAAGTATAATTCTGATCCCGTCCGATGTCGCGGATTCGTGTTTCCGTACACATCATAAACTCAAATGTGTCACCCAATGCAAGTGAGGGGCATGAATAGCATTTGGTTTATCCTTTGCACTTGATGGCAAAGGGTTTCCTCGGGTCTTCCTTAGATCTCCCTCCTCCAGTGTTGGTCGGTATCCGTCTCGCCTGTATATTTAGAGCCTCACTCTATACCCATGCACTCTCTATCAGTAGACTTCCTCCATATATCCACATTCTCTGCGTGAATGCTTGCTCGATATCGCCTGTATATGGAATAATCACCGCTTCCGTTCTTTCCCCTCCCGACTCTCTGCCCACGTCTTTCCTTGCGCTCTCAGCTCTACCTCTCGAAGCTTCTTCTCCAACCCGATCCTTTTCGCGATCAGCCCGCCCCTCTGTTCCTCAAGCACTGCTATCTTCTCCGCGGGCGTGGCTTCGTAGCGTTTTTGTACGTCCTGTGCATCCCCACATTAGCAGCTACTCCTCTTCGTATGCAGAACGAGAAATTAAGTTAAATAGGGCATCATCAAGAAGAATGCGGAATGGGATCCAAGTCAAGTGGCTTTACCTTTTTAACATCCCTCTGTATTTTCAGGCCAGCGCCATACCATGTTCCAGTCGCTGTTACAGAAGCGATGGCTCCTGTCCAAATTATGCGGCGGATCTTCTGCAGTCGGGCGGCATCGGACATTGTTTGTGTTTGGTTGCAGATTGTTATTTGAAGCTAATAGAAGAGCATAGTTCAAGCTGTAAGAAAAATCATCACTGCATTGATTGGCGTATTGAGTTGATGCCAGTATCACTTTATTACGCAGAGTAGGATGGGAACTTGTGAGGTTGGATGAGGCTGGCTTTGATCGATTGGCTTGGCTTGGAGCTTATCTGGTGGCCGAAATGGGCCAGAAGCGCTAACCCCTCGCCTGCCCCCTTTTTCATCATCAATTCTTTAACGTCCTTGTACATTTATGAAATCTGACCGAAATACTTATGCCATGCAAACTCACGCCTCCCATTTTGCAATTTATATCCTGATGAAAGAGGTGCTGCCCCCTTCTCTTCTCTTTGAATGAACCGCGCCCAGAATTCTTCGTGTGTGCCGATGGAAGGGATGTGTATGGAGTCTTTGGCGGGGAGCAAGACTGTAAGACGATTGAAGCGTTTGGTTTGAGATAGGTATACCGAAGAATTCTCCGCCGAATGCAAGGGGTGAGGTATGTAGTAAGTAGGCGATGTCGGACTTTTGGAGAGTGAGCGGTTGAAACAAGTGATGTTGCGGAAACGGTGAGAATGTGAGGCATACTCTGAATGGAAGGCAGTGCCTCATACGCCACTTGTGCAGCCTTCCAGAATATTGCGCAAACATAATCCCCTTATAAGTCATGGGTTTCCAGCGCTACAGTAGCTGCTGCGGCCCCAACTTCAAGCCCTTGTCTCGTTCCCTAAGCTACTTCCCTCATCAAGACTATTCCTCCGTCCCCAATTCCTAGGTTGTCTTTTCAAGAAAGCACCAACGGCACCAAGATAACCCTCGTGCCTCAGGAAATAGGCTTTCTTCTCTCCATTGCTCCAGAATTTGATTGCATAGCTGAGAGTATTCATCGTCTGTCTATGGCCTCTAATGAAACTACCTCCAAAATAAATAGTAGAGAGAGAATGTTTCTCGGATTGCAAGTAGGCAATTTGACCTATGTTGTTAGAGATTGCGTATAAGAGCGAACGGGATATGTCTGGTGCAGAGAAAGGCGGATTAGGAGCTGAAGAGGACGAAGAGGACGGCATGCCGTCAGGCGATGGCGCACCGGAAGTAACATCACGGTCTGCGAGCCTACCGCTATCTTCTGCCTCGCGCTCTGCTTCTCTCTTCATGCGAAATACTTTTCCGAAGGAGCTTGCGATCGTACTGCTCTTCAACCCAATCTTCCCATAATCAGTCCCGTATATATCACCGACCAACATATCAACCTTTGCGTTGTCGCCTCGTTCTGCCATACCAAGCATTTCGTCAAAGGTTCGAGAGCCGGTAAGGAGAGAAAGAAGACCCCAGAGAGTCCCACCACCAAGAGAGGTCCCGCCTACTCGCTGGTATTCTCGAGGTCCAGAGACCTTGATCATGCTGACGCCGGAGCCGATATTCACCAGTAGATAGGGATATATGTCAGAGTGAGGTTCTGTAAATTGCATTGGGTCTGTTTCACTATATGTGAATACTTCTCGGGGTATCTCAGTGATAAAGAAATCGAGGCCTGTATCACACACAGTATTAGCCTGTTCTCTTCCATGGAATACTGAAGAACTCTGAGCTTGCCAATTATCAGACACTCCATCTCATCTTCGCGTAGAACATCTACACCCAGCACCTCTCGAATCTTGTCATAAAACTTGTAGGCGCCCCCACCAGTGGCCATGATGCACAATTCTCCCGGGTTTGATCCATTGAGTTTTTGCTGTTTGATCTTCAACTGCCTCATAAACTCCACACAGTCGTCTATACGGTCCGTTTCGAAGTTTATGAAGTTCAAGCGTCCGCCAAGTTCGCGCGAATTGGGTTCTCGAGAGAAGTAAACAAGTTTAGCCAGGGATCCTCCAATCTGCCCGCCAAGTCAGTTACTGGAATATCGCAGCCCAGCAGAATAACATACATCCACAGCAATATGACTGACGACGGCGGTGTGGTTGGGCAACCGGATGTCTCTAGGATCATGGCTTCCCCCATTCACGGCCTTGCCCATGGGGGACTCGGGATCCTGGTCCACGATGAAGGCGCCTTGAACATTGATCTTGACAGAACCTGGATGGGTGATAGTGCTATCTATTTCGGCGGTGTTCGGCCTCATGCGGAGGTGGTGCTTTGGGGCGGGGCTCCCGTTCGGAGTGTTTTGAGCACTGTCTTCGCCGCCGCTGATGGGGTGCATGTCCAAGTCTACCCGCAAGGCTTCCGCAGACATGATGGAGGGGAGTGTTACTGGGATGTAAACCAGGAGGAATCGGGGTAGCTGGCTATGGTGACTGTGGGCGTCAATTGTAAGGAGAAATTATGTTACTGTTGTTACTGTTCTGTTTCTATAGATTATTTGGAGGTTGTAGTCGGACGCCGAAGTTTAACCGTTATCGATAAACCCAAGTCACACCGCACCGCACCTTCCTTACCTCCGTACCTCCGTATTATCCCTGCCCCATGGTCCACAGGGATTATAATTGGGCGTCACTTTATTTTCAACCTTATTTTGGCTTTAAGAGGGAGACTTTTCGTGTTTCCACCTCACAAAGTACCTTAACTATGACACAATTACTAGGTCTGAAGTTAAGCTCTTCATTTCTAGGATCTAGCGATGAGTTACAATCTTAATTTTAGCTAAGTTTCGATAAAGTTGGGATTGACGCTGAGTAAAAACCACTTTACGCCCCCTCTGGCTGACACCAGTGTTTTATCCGACGCCATTATTGTTAGGTAGTAGTAGCATGGCAAGATACTTTCAAGTTGAGGCTCAAGCTAGAGTATTGGTGCTACAGAATGCACGGAGTATACGATTGGATCAGTGAAACCGAGGGGCAGAGACGACACCGGCTGCGTCCGCATTCGAACTACAATATGTATATGGTTCTCTTTTATCAACAAGAAAGGGCTAACGATCTTAGCTACCATTATTGAAAAGACGTTGCCGGAGAGAAGATCTTGTGAATTTGGTACCTTCAGCTGAAGTCTCGGCACCGAGAAATTATTCATGCAGCGCGAACTTCAAGTGAAATTGCAAAGTTTAGCTACCTTTAATGCTCTCTTTAGTGCAGTTGTACGCTCTTTGTTCCTATATGGGAGTCCTTCAGTGAGGCCTTCGCTTTCATATGTCTTTGGAAAAGCTCTCAATACTCTCTCGTTCTCTGGTATCCTTTAGCCATATTAGCTGCATCGTCACATCCAGACGATCTTGATGGTTTGGGCCCTTGGGGTGGCCAACATATAGTTTGACTTATGGTCTTTGATTATAGAAATGAGATACTGTTATTTGGTACGGCAACGTAAGGGTCAAATTGCACAAGTATAGGAAGTTTGGTTTACTAGGTTTATTGACTAGCTTGCCTGCCTATTCAATTGTCACGAGACTTCCAACACAATATCAATAAATGAGTGTCTCTTCAGAAAACATCAATGAATGCGTATCACACCAGAAGACCGTACCGATCAACCACCCCAGCTGATACCTTATCGACCGAGGCATGCCTTGGCTTGAAATACTACTTCTTGCAGTTATCTACCATTATAGAATGTTTTCCTCCCAAGCCTTTGCAATTCCCATTCTTATCATCCCCAAGTGAGATGCGGCTCCCACGGCAATCATTGCTTTCGTAGGCGTACACTATCGAACAGTTCAAGTTAAACAAAGCACTACTAGTCTGCATTGAGAATGACACTTACGAGTGCAGCCAGAATCGGTGTACAACGCTGAAGTTCCATGGTCGGTGCCAGATAAGGCTGCGCATACGTCTTCGGGATAAGCCCTATAAGGTCCTCCACTGGTACCGCATTTTGTCGTAGGGTACATTTTCGAAAGCATGACATGACTACGCATGGCCGAGGGGATTAGGAGGGCGGCGAAGGTGGCAGAAACGAGGTTGTTGAAGAGCATTTTGAAGATGGGAAAGCTTGAAGTAATGAGGTGTTGTACTTGTTATTGGATAAAGTAATGGCGCTTGTGAGTTGAGTAGAAAACAGAAAGAGATGAACTGGCTTTTTATATCTAATAGTTCACCCACGAGTCACCTCGGTGCTCGCAAGCTTGCACCTAGTCCGTACGCCTGTACGCCTGTACGCTTGTGATCTTGTTATAAAGTTTGAGAAGAACATGGATGCTTGAAAGAAGCATCTTCAACGCGCTGTTCCTCGACAGCGGCCTGTACGCCTGTAAGCATGTACGCCTGTACGCCTCTAACGTCTTCTATACTCCCCCCTCTCACCTTTACTTCTATACTTCTCCTCCTACTTGAAGTTGACCATCTGTTTGATTAGGCGTATGCTGAAACTGTTCAACGATTGACTCATCGTTCTTCTCTCTCCTCCCACAGGGTTCCTTCCTTCCCACTCATTCCCTCTCGATTCGAGTCTTCGTTCACTTCCTGGTCCTCGTCATAGAGACCGTTCACATATATGCAATCTGCGTGCGGGAGCAGCATCTTCATCGCGTTCTTCGTCCTTACCCTTCGTCCATATACCTAACTGGCAATTGGTTGAATACGTCGTTCTCTTGCTGTGAAAAGCCCTGACCTGTCCCCGGATCCTCCGTCGTCACTCATCATTTGGGCCATGGACGCTGGCCAGCCCTAATTGTGCAGAGAGCATACCTACCACGCCCACTGCCTTGATTTTTGGAAGCCGGTGGCCATAAAGGTACCTAAAGGCATCCGCGCGGCGAATCTGGGCTTGATCAATATGGCCCATCTTAGCTTCCTCGCAAGATTGATTTGGTGTGTCTCTGAAGACGTCACGGATGGTTGTCCGCGCGGCAGGCATGATGTCGTTTGCCCTTGTAATCTTCCACGTCCTTATCGTGGTGACTGGTGGCTGGTGGCTGGTGGCTGGTGGCTGGTGGCTGGTGGTTGGTGGTTGGTGGTTCTGGGA
This sequence comes from Lachnellula occidentalis, assembly GCA_007821535.1. Taxonomy (NCBI): domain Eukaryota; kingdom Fungi; phylum Ascomycota; class Leotiomycetes; order Helotiales; family Lachnaceae; genus Lachnellula; species Lachnellula occidentalis. The sequence continues at coordinate 7,366 of QGMI01001018.1, read as the reverse complement.
GTCTTCTTTTTCTTTGAGGTGTCAGACAACTTGTATGTATTATGGATCTCCGTATGGTAATGTTTCCGAACCCCTCGCAGATCACAATGCAAACGACTAATAACACGTTACACGCACAGGGTGGGTCAGCCTTATCCGCCTCGATCGGCACACCGTAACGCCAAGCCGCATTCCATGCACTAGCTGCTGCAGGGTTATAGCCCTGCCCTTCCTACTTGCACTAAGGCACGACGGATAGATGGCTTGATCTAGTGTAGCAATCAGCCAATGAGAAAAAGAAGCTTCGTAAAGATACATTGAGAGTTACTGGACTGGTCATTACCTAGTTTCAGCCAACCCGAACGCCAACCGCTACGATACGATAAGCTAGTACCTATTGGTAGATAGAAGCATAGGTATCTAGACAAGATGACATAGGTACCTTTACCTAGTGGTCACGTATAGTACAGTCAGATTTAAGTATCCTGCACCGCAGTTCAGTTCTCAACAATCCAAGTTTGAAGCACCGTCTCACTGAAAGTGCAGGCAGCCCTTTGGAATTCAGAGATTCCTTGTGGCTGAGCGGCGGGATCAGTTGCAAAGTCATCTAGAGAGTTTGATCTACGATGTCTTCAGAGCCTATTTAGTAATCTATTCTGAGACTAGAGGGGGCTTATCTCTGTAGGATATGACAAGTAGTCCCCGCGCCAAGTAAATAAGTGAGATTTAATTTCAGGCATACGTCGTTTAAGGGCTAAAAATACCTTACCTTGCCATCTTTCCTCCCACCAACACGAAAGTCATCACCAGTGAAGGCTTACTTACCATCAGCCCAAGGAGATTACCTGATGGGGTACTGTGCCGGTACCTACCTAAGCAGTAACAAGGTAGCATGACATGTCATAAGTCCAATAGATGCGATGCGATGGCTCCAATCTACACTTTATAGCTCCCCTCCGCCCACCATGATTTAATTACTTCGTATTTTCACTTTCACCTTCACCACTCCCCACCCCCACCCCCACCAGGTGTTCGTCGCAACCCTCTTTCTGATTTGTTTTTCACTCGGTCAAAGCGCGCAACCCCTCCTTGATTTCTTCCCTCTGCCTCTGGCTGTTCGTGTCCGAAATGCTTCGCTTCCAAGGATTGCGCATAGCGAACTTGACCAAGGTGTTCCAGGTCGCGGTGATACTGCTTGTCGTACTGCTTTTCGTCATACACCTGGACCTCGTGGAAACCCCATCGTTTAACACGCCCTCCGCAACGTCTCTGTGGGACCATGTCAAATGTAAGCATTGTGTGGCAAAGGCTGAGCTCCATATAATCTGCTAACAACTCCTCACAGCTGGCAATTCGACCGCGCCTCCAGCCAAAGCTTTCCCAGAAATGAAACCGGGCAATGCGACACTGGTTGCAGAAGCCCCGCTCTATGTCGAAGCCATCTTGAGGCCCGAAGATACAACTTTCGATAGACTAGAATGCCCTACGTTCAACACCAGTCGCTATGAGTATCTGCGAGACCCTCTCCGTGGCAAGACTCAATACAACATCTTCTCCGCCCCGAAACGCCAGTTCTTCTTCGCGCTAAACCTCCATGAGAACGTACCAGTACTTCCCCGACTCCTGGGTTCAATAATCGAGACCATACGATTCCTTGGCCCAGATCAAAGCGCCTTGTCGGTCATAGAAGGGCGATCAACCGATGGCACGTATGAGATTCTCCAGATGTTGCGCGGCCCACTCGAAGAAGAGGAGATCCCGTATTACTTCAACTCCAGCGACAAGAACCCAGAAGAAATGGATCGCATACAGATGCTAGCAGAGCTGCGCAACGAAGCCCTCGAACCTCTAATCAACAACCCAAATGAATGGTCCAACGATGCCACCGTGATCTTCCTCAATGACGTCTCGCTATGCATGGAGGACATACTCGAACTTGTACACCAACGCATACACCTGAAGGCAGACATGACTTGCGCGATGGACTGGATGGATGAAGGAGTCGAGACCTTCTACGACGTCTGGGTTGCGCGCGATATCAAGGGCGATACATTCTTCCAGATCAGCGATACGGGCAGTTGGGACAGCTCTGGCAACCTTTTCTGGAACAACGAAGAGACCCTCGAGCGATATACCAATAACAAGCCCTTTCAAGTGTATGCTTGCTGGAATGGTGGAACGGCCTTTACCGCGCGGCCATTGCTGGAGCAGAAAATCAAATTCCGCCGCTCGGCTGATGGAGAGTGTTTTATGGGAGAACCTACTGTGTTCTGCAAGGAAATGTGGCATATCGGATACGGAAAGATTGCGGTGGTGCCAACGGTCAACGTCGAATATACGGACGAGAATTCGCGGAAAATCAAAAAGCAAAAGGGAACTGTGTCGTCTCATCTTGTTGGCAATGGAACTCTGTCGTCTCAACTCCATGGCGAGGATGATATGATTGTCTGGCAAGGCCCGCCTGAGAAAGTCAAGTGTGCGCCAAATTGGTCCTCCCAGGCTTGGCTCCCATGGAACGAATCTTTGGCCAAAGATTTATCCTGAGCAATAGTTTCGTGTTTTTGGAATTTTCAGAATCTTACCAATGTATTGTATTGCATTGCATTGCGCTCGCCCATATCGGAACCAGGCGGACTGGCACAACAAAAAAGGAAGAGTACTTAGCTCTACAGATGTGGCATATGAGTAGCCATATAGAGTATGTCGAGAAAGATAAGGAGAGGGTGGCAGAAGATGGATGAAAAGGCGCTACCGCAGAAGGTGTAGCGAGACAAGCCCCAAGACAACATGATCGCCAGTATTCTGGTGGTTGATGGTAGGACAAGAGCGATGTTAGGCGACATGGAGGAGCTGCCAAGTAGAGTTTTCTGTGTATCAATATATCAGGGTCAATGTACTATAGAAGGCAAGATACCAGGCGCAGGAGTTCTCAATTATATATCCTCTTCTTTCCCACCTAATCTCCTTGTGCAGTGTGAAAGCACCAGCTAGTGATGTTCGATCTAACTCATCTCTACCAGAGCTAAGCGTAGGTTTGGCCGCCTTATAGTACACTTCCCAGCCAGTAAAATATACAACCTCAGAAGGCAGCGACAGAAGGGTTCCCTTCATCTCTTGTTATACATCCCCATCCCCATCAGCCATCTCATTCAACACCAACCCCCTCCCTAAACCCCATCGGTATCAACGCAGCAGCCACACTCCCCACCCCCCGTTCCGTAGCAAGCAGATTAAACTGTGCAGCCGCATTCCTCGTATCCTGTATATCAACCCTAATCCCCAGACTCTGGATATACTGTCTCGTTTTCGGGCTAATAGGCCTCATATCCTTCCCCAGTCCCAAGATCAACAAATCTACACCCACACACATTAATCTTCACTCTCCACAACATATATCATAGCAAGAAGAGCCAAACATACCAGGCTTAGGCCACACCAACCCCAAAACCCCCCAAGCCGCATCCCCCACCTCAAACTGCGCCTTCCCATTAACCAGCCTCTTCCCCCCGCAACACCCCCCTCCGCTTCCCAAGGACACCACCCGAACGCCTCGCCGTTGACAAGAAGCACGCCCTTGCCACCTACTACCTTGACGCCGCTGTTCAAGTGGAAGCCATCCCAGGCGCACGCGTCGATGCTCGTGCTAGGCGTGGGCGTGTTGCCGAGGACGTCGAGGGACGAGAAGTCCGTCTGCGTGTCTTCGGTGGAGGCTGGGCCACGGTCGTGCGTGCGCGGTTTGGGGGATGCGCGTGGGGAGATGGGGGAGGTTGAGAATCTGCGGGGTGTGGGCGTGAGGTGTTTGGGTTTGGGAGAGGAGATTCGGGCGATACAGCGCGATCTCGTTGCCAAACTTTGGCAAGTTCGAATGGTGGGCTGGATCTGCATCGCGAGGGGATTCATGCTACGGATGAATTGGCAGTTACAACTTCGTCGACGGTACCGCAGCTCTGTTACATTTCTCTCGGTATGCTGTTCAACATTGGAAATAGCTGTTTACATAAGCATGACGCAATGCAATGTGTCATTCTTCACTCTGTACACAATACGGAGGTATATCACTTATGACTTCCTATGCTAGCGCACAGTTTACTTCATCTGTTCATCATATCGTTCGTATCCAAAACATTTGATTCCTGTCACGGAAAGCTATCACGTGTGTGAATCACGAGCTCCACTCCCCTATTTACATTTGAACTTGCCCACTCCTCTCCAACCCCCATTACACTTAATACGCCACTCACCCACGCTCTCTTCAAACGCAAGGTAAAAATTGCGATATAGGGAGAACTTAGGCCGAAGCATGGCAACAAGTTTATGTGAATGAGCTCGTATAAGAAAGGTCTAACTCAGTTTAAGTATTCGGTCAACTGCAACTTACTGTAAATGGGCAGTGTAGTATGAGATTTGGATAACCATCCGAATACTTTGAGCAATCATGTGTACGGAGATATGCTAGTGCTACTGCTGGCGCGTCGGCTCATGTGGGCTTGGAGCGCGAGAAGTTTCTCCATCAATCAAACGTCGCCTACATTTCCCCTCCATCTGCCCCCACGATTGTTATTATCCCGACGGGTGAAAGCAGCTGAACTTGTGCTTTGGCGGAGTATATATCTTCCTTCCCTGCTGCAATATATAGATATATATATATACCTGTCTCTCTCTCTCTCTTCTGTCCCTTGAAGATTCTCTCGTTCCCCTGTTTCCTTGAACATTTCCTCAAACTCCAATTGACCCCGCCTCACCCCACATCACCCCACCCTATTCCATAGCTGAATCACCACAACCACAAGGCACATATACACAATTGATCATGGCTGAAGTCACCATTACAGGCTGGGACACGCGCGATGTGCGGTTCCCAACCTCGCTCGACAAGACAGGCTCAGATGCCATGAATGCAGCCGGCGACTACTCCGCCGCATACTGCATCTTGAAAACCGACTCGCCCTTCTCTGGACACGGCATGGTATGCCCTCAACCCTCTCTTCTTCCCTGACACTGTCCGCTAACCTTTTCTTCCTCCCAGACCTTCACCATCGGCCGCGGGAACGACATCGTCTGCAAAGCCATCGATAACGTCGCAGACCGCATCAAAGGTCGCACGCTCTCCTCGCTCGTCGCAAATTGGGGCCAAACATGGCGCTACCTCGTCTCAGACTCGCAATTACGCTGGATCGGGCCAGAGAAGGGCGTGATACACCTGGCGCTCGGCGCGGTCGTCAACGCCATCTGGGATTTGTGGGCCAAGACACTGAACAAGCCGGTCTGGAGAATAGTGGCGGACATGTCGCCTGAGGAGTTTGTGCGCTGTATTGATTTCCGGTATATCACAGATGCCATCACGCCGGATGAGGCGGTCCAGATGTTGAAGGGCGAGGAGGAGGGTAAGAAGAAGAGACTGCAGGATGCGTTGGAGAGTCGGGCTGTGCCGGCCTATACTACCAGTGCGGGGTGGCTTGGGTATGGGGAGGAGAAGATGAAGGGGCTGTTGGAGGAGACGTTGAGTAAGGGGTACAGACATTTCAAGCTAAAGGTTGGGACGAGTATTGAGGCGGATAAGAGACGCTTGACTATTGCGAGGAGCGTTATTGGGTATGACAAGGGAAATATTTTGATGGTGGATGCAAATCAGGTATTCTCCTCTTGCCCTTTTCAATGTTTACACCCAACTCCACATGTACTGATATCGAGACTCTTCAGGTCTGGTCTGTCCCCGAGGCTATCGAATACATGCAACAACTCAAAGAATTCAAACCTTGGTTCATTGAAGAGCCCACCTCCCCCGACGACATCCTCGGCCACAAAGCAATCCGCGATGCTCTCCGCCCCCACGGAATCGGCGTCGCCACCGGAGAAATGTGTCAGAATCGCGTCATCTTCAAGCAGCTCCTCGCCAGCGGCGCCATTGACGTCTGTCAAATCGACGCCTGCCGCATGGGCGGCGTAAACGAAGTCCTGGCTGTTCTCCTTATGGCCAAGAAGTTCAACGTGCCCATTGTGCCACATAGTGGTGGTGTGGGACTACCAGAGTATACGCAGCATCTGAGCACGATTGATTATGTTTGTGTTAGTGGGAAACTCAGTGTGCTGGAGTATGTGGATCATTTGCATGAGCATTTTGAACATCCGGCTGTCATCAAGGATGGGTATTATCAGACACCCCAGGAGCCAGGGTATAGTGTTGAGATGAAGCCTGAGTCGATGGACCTTTTTAGCTTTCCAGGTGGAGAGAAGGGATGGTGGAAGAGTGCGGAAGCGAAGCCGATTTTGGAGGGCGAGAAGATATAATTTGGTGCTGAGGGCAGACAGGGGTCGGGAGTTTTCATGATGGGCTTCCGTCCGCAGGGCAACGATGGCATCCTGTATGACTGAGGTCATCCTAGTGTAGCAAAAGGGGGTCGAGGGTTTTGAGGTTGGGCTCGTCCGCAGGGCAACGATGGCATCCTGTATAATTCCCAAAAACAAATATCACACACTCATTAGAAAGAGCCAAAGGCTCGGCATTTCATTCATGTATCACCATAAACAAATACCCCCTTCCCCGCCCTGAACCCTTCAAGTGTCCCCGCCACACCCTCCTTTAGCTTCTCCGCCTCGGTATTCCAATCCCACCTCATCTCCTGTACCGGAATATCCTTAAACTCCCCTTTCCTAGTCCACTCCAGAATCTCCTCGACCGTCCTCTTCTTCTCCGCCGGATTCTCATCACTCCACCGACTAACCCAAAAGCCACTGAATTTAAGATCCTTAAATATAAGCAGCCCTGTGGGCAATTCCACCGGTGCTTTCGACATGCCCCCATACGTCACAAGATGTCCACCACTCGACAGCTGCTTGACAAGAACCTGTGTAGCCTTGCCTCCCACACAATTCAAGCCTACTTTGATCTTCTCCCGTCCCCCATTCGTCCATTCCGCAACCTGATCCTTGAAACCCCTACTCATCAGTTCCGACTCCGTAACGACCTTCGTAGCTCCCAGCTCCAGCAACTCATTCTTCATTGCCTCCGTCGCAGCCGCATCCGGCCGATCCCGTATAACATTCAGACTCTTGATGCCCCACAGCCGCCCAAGCTGTATCGCAGCCCTCCCCACCCCGCTATTCGCACCGTTCTGTATAAACCAGTCCCCACTCCCCGCATCCAGCGTCTCGAAATCCCGCAGCATGCGGTACGCCGTACACGGATTGACACTCACGGTGCCGACCTGAATTGGGGTCAGGCCTTCTTTGTTCGAGATCTTCAGCACGTCGTCCGGACTCGCTGTAGCGTGCGTGCGCCATGTGCCGAAACCCGTCGAGCGCATGATTACCCAGTCGCCTTTTGAGAGGTTGGTGCCGGGCGCGGGGGACGATAGGATTTCGAAACATCCTTCGTTGCCGCCGACGG
>QGMI01001017.1:0-14070 GCA_007821535.1 Lachnellula occidentalis | reverse complement strand
ATAGTAGGTGATGGTGTTGAGGAAGTGCATGGTGGCTGATGTGTTTGCTATGAAAGAAGGGTATGGTTTCGTTGATATGTTTGTTGGTTAAGATAGAAGAGCGAAGAAGATAAAGTGCCGGCTTTGGTATAGAAGTAAATTTGAAGGAGTGACTGATTGTAGCAAGAGAGATTTCTCGTCGAGAGATAAGTAGGAAAAGGCTGGAGTAAGTAGAGAATGCGGTAGGTACCTAGAAAGAGTGGTCAATTACGTGGCTCGATGCGACCTTAAAGTACTTCATCGCAACTGTGCTGTTTCCATACAACCCAACCTGCATCTCATCACATCTCGCGGATCACCCCCCAAAATCGACTTTATAGGCAAGCAGGCAATGTAACATGGTTGTGATGAGGGGAGGAATTGTTTGAAATCTTAGCCCAGCGCTCCAACTAGCCTCCCTCCCCATCCCTCCCTCCTCCTTCCTTCCTTCCCCAATTAATAACATCCGACGAACATCACCTACCTTATCGCGTACATGCACGCCTCAAAACGCCATACATCAAACCCCCTGCCCTTTGCGGGGAGACCGTTTACCGTTACAGCGCATACCACCCCCGATTTCACCAACGAATCCTCCTCCTCCCGCATCCCTCACTCCCGAAAACCCCCCACTTCTCTCACACCACACGTTCCAGGTATGCGCTTACCCCCCTGTCGCGACCGGTACCGCCCAATCATCGTTGAAACCCGCAAGGGGATAGCGACATAAGCGAGTGTTTCAAGGCCACCAGGCCCGACTAGGGAATTCCTAACCTCACCTCACCTCATCCAAAGAATGTGAAATGTGAAAACTGTGTAGGAACTTTGAATAAAAAAATCAACTCGCGGCTACGTTCTCAAACGCGATGGGTTGGAGATAGATGATTAGATTGAGCAGATTGTTTTATCGCTTGCCTGATAAGGTATTTTTCTTCGATGTCTTTCTTGCATGCATGCTGCGCTGATGTGCATGATCGGCACACGGTTTGGAAAATCGGAACAGCTGGCAAATAGAGTAGAGTGAATCGCGAATCAATATTCCGAGACGGGGAAGGGAGGAGTATTCTAGGAACTTGCTCATGTTCATGGCTATTTTAAGGATTTCCGGTGATAAATGACTTTTAGATAGTCGTAGTTGAAGATGTGCTGGTGCGTTAGAAACCCACTCAGCCTCTCCTGTGGGAGTCTCTACGAGCTGTAGTAAAACCGGAAGGAATGATTTATTCTACCCATGCCGCGAATTCTCACCTCAGAGGCTCTGCTCAAGAACATATTCCGGAAGGATCTGAGGTGCTTTACAGCCCGGGTATTCGAGCAAGGCGACAAGGTGTATGTATTTTGCCCAGCTCTCTTCTTCACGAATCCTTTTCTAAAACTTTTTCTTTGACCTGCTAGTTAGACGCTTGGTTACGTTTAAACACCCCCATCACACAAGAACAAAAATAATTAAGCTAGTCCACGGAACCAAAATGTGCATTCCCTTCCTTAAACTTTTTTAGAAGGAATGCAAGGATTTGCCGATCAGACACTCTAAGCCCTTCCTTTCGCAATGCTTGACCTCTGTATCGGATGGTGTTAGCGAGTGATCGCGTCCGTTTGCTTTGTGGTAGTTCCTGGAGGCTGGAACAAGTGACCAACAATCACTTGTCCAAATACCTGTAGGGCATATTATGCATGCTAGTACCATTTATGAGAAACTACAATCGTGTGCAAACGTGATCTCGACTTGCCTTTGACTCAATTATAATTCCGCGCTTCTAGACAAACGACGTTATGGGCGTAGACAATGACAATGCGATGGCTGCTCCCCCTGGTGCCTCGCTGGCGAAAGTGAGACTAAGAGGTCTCTCTTAATTGCAGAGTTCAGACAAAGGCAACAAGGGTTACCAATGAGATGAGATATACAAGCACCATGGATAAGCAAACATAAGTGGCAATCTTGAATTTACAAACAACAATCCCTAAACAACTACAAAGAAGATTAGCTATCTAGTCTACAGACTTCCTACAACGGTAAATTCATCCTATGTGTGTAATTATAGCTACAATACAGTGAACGTCTACTGTAAAACTGTGACTGCGTCTTTATGCATCAACTATGCATTCACCCGTAAATTGTTAACGATTTGATTCATTCTGATATAAATAAGCTGCTGATCTCCCGTTTGCCTCCAACTTCCTCCTCTACAACATCGCGCTTTTCGATACGAGGAACCTTGGTTTGTTTATCGATAGCATCGTACTTGACGGATTCCATCTTGCACTTCTTGGATTTTCGGGCTATGGCAAACGCACTCCAAGCCCTGGCAGTTCATCCGCCCAACTTCATACCAAACCTCCAAGCCATCACGCCGACGAAAACATCCGAACCAGCACGTCTCATGAGCTACCCTCCAGAGATCCAAATCTCGATTATCAGTTATCTAGGAACCAAGGACCTGAAAGCTCTCCGTCTCGTCTCGCGCGCCCTAGCAGTGATGGGAGCAGAGAGTCTTTTCGGAAAAAGTCTTGAAGTCCTCGAGACATCCACGTCCCTGGACCGACTGATGGAAATCACCACTTCGCCCAGCTTCGCTTCCGCCGTTCGGCGAATAAAGACATTGAACCTGTGGACGGTCCACAGCTCAAAAGGGATCTATGAGCAGGACCACCATCTCGTCCTCGGAACACGAATGGATGTGGGGACTTTTGGTGTTGCCTTTGCGTACCTGAAGAATATTGACACCATCAATATTAAATCGCTATTGAAATGGTCGCCTTCAATTTCCACGCTTGGAAGGAGGGAGATAGCCTTTCGGGATCATCTAATTTTAGTTGGGAAATCGAAGATGGAAATTTGTGGCCGCGGACTAGCTGCCATATCAGCAGCTTTACACGCTAATCACCATCCGATCCGCCATCTAAATGCAGAAATCGGATTGAACTGTCTCTTGGATGCCGAAACGGCTACACACGTTGCATACACGTTCAGTCAGCTCGAGACAGTCAACCTCAGGATCAACCTCGAGGATCGAACTCCTCCATGGGACGAAACCCCCGATTCGAACTCAATTGTCAAACAGGGGCTTCTGGCGCGCGTTTTCGAGGGCGCACAAGAGCTACGCGCTATTCGACTTACATTCGAGTACCCGATCCAAGAGAAACCAATCGACCGAGCGGAGCTAGCGCGTTCGAACATCGAGTACTCGGCATGGAACAGCTGTTCGCTGGAAGACTACCTCGGCAGGACGGCCTGGCCACATCTGCACACGCTGTACTTGACCGAGCTCTTGATCGACGCCAAGTCTTTACTTAGAGTCATCGAGAGAAACAGCTGCACCCTGAAGAACTTCGGCCTAAACAAAGCTGTATTTCGTGGCGACCAGTGGCCCGATTTCTTCCTCGCGTTGCGGAAGTTAAATGGGAACCAGACACTGAAGCTAGAGACGTTCTTGATTAAGGGCCGCTGTCAATGGACCTGGACTTCGGACCTAGACTTCCCTCCTGGACAAAAACACCCTTATAAGCATACCGAGGACACCCGCGTACTGGCGAGTTCGGGAGATGGGCCTGCAGATACTGTCAGGTTGGGTGATGAAATGGTCAAGTATGTTCTTGAGGGGGTCGGAGAGGTTCCTCCGTGGGACTTCTACCAAAAACCTTCTGTTGCCAATTTGTACTGCCAAATGGTCAACCCGGCTGGGCACTACTATCATGAATCATATACAAATATTTGGGGCGAGTGATTCCGTGACCGAACAGATAGTGCAAGCACCGGACCTGGAATACTTGAGATTTGCTGAAGCCTTGGAGTGGTACTTAGGCCTTGAGATAGAGATGAGTTCTATTGGTATTAATTGTTAGCCTAGAAATAATAGTATCATCTGTCATCTGACTTCTATCATCGGATGAATTTCTCAATACTCTAATGAGTCGAAATATCGGAATTGGAAAGTGGGCCCCCATCAATAATACTCTTAGGCCTTGGTCGTCAAGACCAGGTGCAGGGGCTGACGCCAGATCGGCTCTAGCCTCCTCGCGGCCTTAAAAAGGAGGGTGGTTGAAAAAGGCAAAGGAGAGAAAGAAATACGAACATTGTCTATGCGGCTATCTCAAAAGTGATCCCATCGTGTCTCTAGTAGCGAGACTTCGAAGCAGCATCTTGGTACAGTGGATTAAAGTGTGATGCGGCAGTAAGACGGCGCAGATAGCGCAAGAACTCAACAACTAAGCACAATTCCAGACACCGAGCACCGATTACAGAATGCGATACAAAGAGTTGGACTAAAAACCTATGATATGCGACCACTCTGCAAGTGCACGCATTTTGCTATTATTGGTTCGTACAAAGTACGGACACAGCCAATTACACACTATAGCAGTACAGTCATTTCAGCTTGAAAAGACCAATTCCTCTTTTCAGGGACCCAGGGTTATTTTTGAGTCTTTATCGTAACAAAGTGAGAAGTCTGGACTCAACTACGAGAATACTGTGGTGATACCTTGATCAATCTGTAAGAAATGGAAGTATCCAAAACATATCAAAGAGTTGCTACTTGAAGATCGACTAGAAGGGCCTTGACAAGCGTCAGCCGCAGAGATTTCATATTGTGCGAAAATCAAATTTTAGTTTAAAAAGAATTGGACGGGAAATTTCGGTACAGTAGAACTTGGTTCATTCAGCACAGCATCGACTGTGCAACTTGGGTATCATACTTCGACTTAGCTTTCACTCCCCGTAACATCATTGATGATCTTATAACACTCTTCAGGACTCTCAAAAACGTGCCAGACGCTCTTCGGAACACCATCGAACGCTTTCTCGAACCGCTTGGGCTCGTTCTTCTCTTCAATGCCGATAGCTGCGATGTCTGTGACTTTGCGGATGAGAATCAAGTGTGCCCAGCCTGGGAATTTGCGGAATCTAACATGAATCAGGATTAGTGTCCGAGGATAAAACATCGAAAGACTTACATTTCTCCGTAGGCTTCAGGGTCGGATTGAGTGGAGTCCCCAATGCAAATCATCTTCCGCCGTGGGACCCATGAATTGATCTTGACCATCCGATCGACTTTGTATTCTTGGGTGCCAAGTGTGAGATTCGAGAGTAAACCGGACAAGTTCATCCAGCTGGCATCTCGTAGGATCATGGTTCCTTGTGGATAGAACTTTTGACGGAATTCGCTGAGGAAATAGTACAGGTTGTAGGGCGAGGCGGAGAGGTAGAAGAATGGGGAAGTTTTCGTGATGAGGCTTTGGATATAGGTGTAAAGTTCCGGCATACCCTGGACAGGGGTCGCTTCGGAGACAAATGTGGAGCGTAGAATACCGATAGGGTCGCTTGTTTGAGTAACCTTAATTGTATCGTCGATATCTTCACCTGATTAGCTGAATGAAGTTGAATGCGAAAGACCAGCCTTACCAGATATAAGACCCCATCCTTCTGGCTCTGCAAAGAATGTCTTCCCCTCCAATATCCCATTCGCACCGTGCGGCACTTTTGCGACGGTCGACACCACGCTTCCACTGTCAAACCCCGGAACAGATTTGGTATCGCTACTGATGCCATTCCGCCCACCTGGACCCAGTTTCAACACTTCCTTCTGCGCAAACTCCCCATTGACAACCCTTCCCGGCAGTACGCTCTGCACAAATGGCATCAACCGTTCCTGGATCGTAGCCTCCGCCGCATCCCCCTTCCCAATACCCAGCTTCTCCGCCACATTTGCCACGACGGTACTTATGTCCACGCCCGAGTTCTGGTCAAAGACAGCAGCCACGAACTCCGCCTGCCACTCGTTGGTCTTGGGGCTTCGATACGCGGTGTTGTCGAGCAGCCATACGGTATCGTTCGCGGTTATTTGCTTGGGCAAGGGATTCCAGTGCCCCAAGTGGGAGAGGAGATCGTCGGTGAGAGTCGGACGCTTATCGGAGGCGGGTTCGGCTCTGATGTTGGGTAAGTTGGACTCGATGTCGTCGAACTTGCGCTCGTGGCGCATCTTTCGTTGAAAGTCGGACATATTGTTGGTTATTTGAGGCTGAAAGCAGCTCGACGCAGATGTTGATAGCTTTCTGGCAGGCTTCTAATTTGTGTTAATATATCAAAAGAGGAGAGGTGTAGCTGCAGCCGTTGAAGGTGAAGGGGAAGAGAGGGGGATAAGCCAAGAAGAAGAGAGAGGGGTAAGCCAAGAGGGAAGCTGAGAGGCGTAGTAGCACGAGGCTGATGTTACAGGAGCTAGCTATATCAGCCAATCTGTATATATTCTGTATGTTAGTTTGAAACAAGTTAGTGTGAGGAAATCTTGTTGTAATGCATAGAAATATCGTAAATACTGCCAAGTACCCTCATGACGCTTCGCTACATATCCATATACTGTAATACGGTGTTGCGGTTGACAGTCCAACGGCCATGCCAGGAGACAGGACAGCTGGTGACAGGATATTGAGCGATTAGTCAGCTGCGCTAGCGACTTAGCCGGGGTGGATATAGGTATGTGTATGCATGAGGCCTCAGCCGCAGCTTACTAGAAGAAGCATAAGATCCAATAGAAAGTTGGTTTATTGACAGGGCGTTGTATTCGGCTGCACTTCCATATTGGAGAGATGGTAAGTTCAGCCGTGAAGACCGAATGATGGAATATACTTATAGGTATTTCCTTCGACTCATCACGAGGTTTATTAAGTTCTGGGACAACCCTTACAACTCAACGCAAAACTCACGATGGAAGATCTCCAATCTGGACTGCGAATTGAAGAGGGCGGGACTAAGGAAGATTACCAGCCGCGTATCAAGAATATGGGCAAAATTCAGCGCGAAAAGATGACGGGGTTTGACCATCGCGAGCCTATGGTTGTTCATGGCCTGCGGGATGCGACTGTTCACGGCATCAATGCGGCCGGTATGCCATGCTCGCTGATCATCTTACGTTGGTATCTGCACCAGCGCGAGCGCGGCAAGCTATTCAAGTCCTTGCGTATCAGCGTCACGTTTGCGACAGAGCGTGAAGACGATGCCGGTAGGACGGACGCGTTCTATCATCCGCATGTGTCCGCTATCGCGACCAACGGCACTTTCTCGCTGATGCCCTCGGTTGTTACGAACGAGTCCAAAGTCAACACCGCGGCGTTACTGGACGCCAACTTTGGCGGACCATCGGCTGGCCTGAAGGTCGGTTATGAGCTCTCGCGGTCCTTCGAGACGAACAAACAGATTACTATCAATGGTACGGAATATACTGATTACGACGATGGCGAACACGGTGATTCGGGCCGCTGCAACGCAGTCGAACGAGAACGACGGGTCAAACAGTGGACTACCAATGTTTTTCCGCACCGCGGTGCTTGAGCGTCGATACGCTAACGACTCGACATTCACGGCCGCGTTTGATACACCAAGGCTGAGGTTAATGTTCTAGCGGATGTGAAGACGAAGTTGAATGGTTGGTTTGGAGTCATACCAAAGGACGATCCGGTCATTTTCGATCCGATGGTCATAGAGGGTAAAGCCTACGGGGATATGTCAAGAAGCTTGATGCAGTGCCGCTGGAGGACGAGTGTAAGTTCATTATGTTCAAGGCTGCACCGGGGTCTGGGAAAGGAGCTTCTGCCAAGAAGAAGGCCACGAAGAACAAAGCAGACTGGCTTTGTTCGGCCACCATTGGAAAATCTAAGTTGAGTTTCATTTTGTGAAGGTGTCGTATTCGCTGGCAAAGCCTATAGAGTTGTCGTGCTTCTGTTTAGTGTGCGTTTCTGGAAGTCTTGTTTTTCCCGCCCCTTTCTCTTGGTTTTGGTGGTCATTGTCTTCGGGGCGAGCGCCTATACCCGCAGGTTTGAGCGCAAGGGGCTCCATGAATTTGAGATCCCGCCACTCTGTCTCCGGTTTGGCCTTTGATGGATGTATGGAACAACTAAGACGATTGAGAGGCCTTGTTTAGCTTTGCCAGAGCGGTAGGCCAACTTTTACTGTCGCCTTCATAATAGCCACGTAGTCATCACTTTTATCCACTTCAGCGTTCTTCTTGCATTCTTCGCATTATTGTTTTGGACATTTCCTATCAATGGCTACCTTGCTCATTTTAAAGTTAACGAAATCGTGTAGCGGGGTGTTTCCATCTCCCTACTGGGTGTCGCAGGCTCGGCTTCTCTTCCTCACAAACGTTTTAGGTTTGGCTCTCGCAGTCAAGAGGTTGATCAATTCCAAAACGGGTTTGATAGTGGAAATAGCCAAATAAGAAATTGTCTGACCTCGGCGATTTGGAGTTGCAATTGCTTGCCCGAGATGTGAGGATTCTGCCACCTAGCAGATGAAGATCGTGGGTATCATGTGTGAGATCTGGAAACATCAGTGCTCTTCAGAAGTTGGTCGATTCGTGGCCCAAGATCAAGGAGATCAGGGATATGTTTGGCACTGTGATACTTCACGAGGCGGTTCGCAACGGACAATTAGAAGTGAACGCACTACTACTCAAGTATGAGTTCGATCTCGACTCTACTGAGGGCGATGCAGATTCCTCAAATATAGTTACGGACGCATCGCAATTTGGATTTTTGAGCATACTGCAACTCCTTCTGAAGGAGCGGCCAAATATTCCGATAAGAAATGAAGAAGGCTACACTGCACGCGTGGAGGCAAGCAAGCTTGGGCACGTTGACATCGTTAAAGTCTTGCTCGCCCGCGGCGCTCCAATGATTTATTTGAAGGACTCGTCAGATTCTCCCTTGATTGCTGCTGTCAAGTCCAGGCATATCAGAGTTGTCAAGCTCCTCATGCAAGGTCACAAGGAAAGAACACCGGCATTTGAGGCAGAAAGTACTTCCTTCTATCCGAAAACGAACCATTCGAGCAAGAAGCCGTTGGGACACGGAAAGGTGACGTTCTCGACAGAACCAAGCATGAAAGGACTGCAATGCAATGGGCTGCTGAAAATAGATTCAGGGAAGCTATTGAGGTTTTGTTGGAACAGAGCACCCCCAATGCCGCAGACGAACAAGAACTTCTCCATCACGCGGCTGGGTCAAGGCATCTGGAACTAGTCAAGTTTCTATTAGAGCTCGAGTGCATCGAAATTGATAGAGAAAACAACAATCAGCGCACAGCGCTCCATCTAGCCAGTTTGCAGGGTCACGGTATCGTGGTCAAAGAGCTTATTTCCCATGGAGCTGAAATATGGACGAGGGATGACTACGATGACTCGCCACTGGATGATGCTCTCTCATCAATGGTAAGCTAGAAATTGCCCGGAATCTATTGTCGCGGCTAGACAATTTCGACGGTGTGGAACTAGGAATTGTGTTGCATAGTGCATGCACATGCGAGGAGCAATTCGCGGCGGCCTTGCTGCTCAACGCAGGGGCAGACAAAAACTACGCTCACGAATGCAATTCCAAGAGAACGCCACTTCACATCGCCGCATATTGGGGTCGACAAGAAGTCGTCAAAGTTCAACTCACGCGTCAGGCAGCAATCGACATTCGGGATGAAATGGGCGACACCCCCCTTGCCATTGCAGCCTCGGAAGATGAACTTGAAATTGCGGAAATGCTGTTAGACGCTGGAGCAGATATAAATTCGCAGAACAATTTAGAACATGCGCCGCTGGGCCTCACTCATAACATCAAAATTGTGCAACTGCTTCTCAATCGTGGTGCCGTCGTCGAATGTGATACATTTCAGGGGCGGGATAGCCTATTGGAGAAACTTATTTAGCAGGGCTGAACAGAGCTCTTGCTACCCCATGTACAAGAATCGGCTTCCTCTCCACTGAGACACTTGGATGACTTTTCTCTCCTGCCTTCAAAAAATAAATCTGCAAGCTCGATGAAACCGAAAGCCAACGATTTCGCGTTTGAAAACCCTCATCCTCTTTGTAGCCTGGCCTTTACATGCTAGGCTAAGCCGAGGAAGTGATAAAACGTACTATTCATATAGCAGTTCCCTAAGATAAGTCCATTGATTCGGGCAATGCGTGGGTTTCGCTTGTCAGACTTGTCCTGGCACCTACTTTCTTGACCACATGGTTATTCAGAAACTCTACAGCATCATCTATTCCCACTGGCGAGTTAAACCAGTGTCCTCCATCTGGATATCGTTTCCAGGTTACTTGCGCGCCAAATCCCCGCAGCGTGTCTCGCAAGACGCGGCCGTTTTCTACCAGAACAAGGGGATCATCGACACAATGTTCAAGCAACACAGGCGTGTTGCGTAGAACCTCATCATCATCCGTGACACCCTCCAAGGCAAGCACTTTCCTGGTCTCAAGCAGCGATCTCCCGGGGAACGGCATCCTGCACGAAAAGCCAAGGAAAGCGCCCAGCCTGCGCGATACCTGCTGACCGTCCACCAGCGGCGGCAGACTCAAGTTAAGTAACGTATGCACGCTAGTCGCCGCGCCTTGGCTGATGCCAGCAAGCACGAGACGATCCCATTGTCCGCCCAAGACGGTAGCCTCACTTGCAAGGATGCGGCTTATATAGGATACGCTCTCTTTCAGACCAGTGGCTTGTAGCTCCTCATGGTCAGAGAAGTTGCTCACGTTCCAGATATCGAACCACTGAGATATCTTGTCACCGGGGTTGGTCGTACACTGCCGTATCTCTGCCTGGGGGAATACCCAGCGGAAAGAGGGGAAGATTTCTGGTAGCGTGCGGTTTTGTGAGTCTGTTGAGTATTGCAGAGATGAGGCAAACTTTTTGGCGGTGTCTCCGCGTCCATGTAAGAAGACAACCGTATGCGTGTGGGGTGCGGAAGGAGGAATAGTGATCAAAGGGGTATCCATCGTTAACTGTCTGAGAGGGAAAGTACGGTGTAGGTATTGGCGATGCTAAAAGCGTTTTCTGCGCGTATACAAGGTGTGTTTAGGATTAACAAGTCCTGGGATCTTTGAAGTGTGATTTGAAAGTCGCTGCGTAGCGGTGGTTCCTATAAGAAATTCGCTGACTAAGTTCCTACTAGCTAAGATCAGACTAAAGCACACGTGATTCTCCCAGCAGCCTTTAATCACGTGGCTGATAAAACGTTTCACAATATTCTTGGTGATGTTAGACGGAGTCGGATCACAGTCTAGTCATATGGAGATAATGGATTTCGAAGACGTTTGATGAGCCGTGAAGAGTCGGTGATGTAGTACTCCAGTACAACCGGACGAAAGTATAGGAGCAGTTAGTGTCAGCGGGATCAGCTATTGGGAAATATGATGATTGAACTCGAGACTCAGATTTAAGGACAACCATGTATCTTATCTTTCAACCAATGATTTAGGCTACCTACGCAGGATACTCATATATAATCGCCTTCTTCCCAGCTTCTCCTCTCAACCTCGAACTCCTTCGAAAGGTCCCCAAACGCCCTGAAGATATCGTGCATAAAGTCGCGCCACCGCTCAGTATACCTAAACCCCTCGAACAACGCCTTGGTGTAGTCCCAATATTCTGGGTAATACCCGGAAGTCTCCCAGTCTACAATCCCCGTCACCGTCCAGCCCCGTGTCCCATCCGGCCGGACGACCTGATCAACCAAGATATTCCGAGAATTCAGGTCCCCATGTGTAAATACAATCTCATGACCCCTGCGGCTCGGCTCGTCCGGGTTCCGCAGCACTTGACTGAAAGCCGCTTCGTCCAAGAACGGCCCAACTGGATTTGCATCTTTGATGCGAGGGTCTCTACAAGCTCCACCCAGAGTGTCGCATATGGCATATTCTGGGCAGACTAATTTGGGGATTGCTCGTATTTGGGCCAGGTAGAGCTGCATCTGAGCAACGAATTCGGCGCCATCTTCGTCAGATAGCATGTCATGGCAGCGTGCCAGAGGTATGCCTGGAACCCGGGACGTGAGAAGGTATACATCATGGGAATAAAATGGATCATCTGATTTTGTTGGTGTAACGACTAAGTCAAGAGGCCGAGGGACCGGGACCGAAGTATATTGGCGCACCATTTTTAGGGCGTTGAACTCGTTGCGAAATGCGTCGGGGTCTCCCGAATACTTGAGGTAGAGCCCAAAAGGGAGTCTCTGGACGGGCTCGTAGGCGTTAGGCTTCCCATAAAGGCGATGCCCTACCATCTGCAAGATCTTGTAGGTGGCAATCCGCACCCTATCTGGGGCCATGAGCCAGACTGCGAGAAAAGCAGTTTTCAGTAGGCCGAAAAACGTAAAGCGGCTTCTTTGGTGGGGCTGAGGGGCTGCTATTGAACGGTTTGTGCGATCTATTAATGATGATGACTGAACTTTCATGGTAATCTGGTTTGCGATGTCGAGCCAACGGATGCTCGGGGAAAGCCGAGCATGAGTCCCGATAAAGCGTGGGTCTACCTTCTCGATACCGAGTCGAGAATGATCACCCAGCAACGGATAAGAACCGTTAAGATCAATTGTATTTTGCGTTCCGATTACAATAGCTTTGACCTCGTACTATTCCACGGTATTAGTACAACAAAAAAAGGGAGAAATAAATAGAAGTGGATATGCGGTATATCGGTCGTAACTCACTTCAACCATTGACGCTGCAACCGATCTAACTTCACAAGTCCTTGTGCGAAGGCGTGGGCCGCTGATTTGCGGACAAGCCAGTGGTTATGATAGGGGCTCATATCCTCGGGCATTTGAGCATAAGCGAGCCACCAGTCGCGATAAGAGGGAGTGAAAAAGGCACCGAGCATGTTAAAAATTCGGGCCTTTCAATAACATATGTCAGCTTCTCATCGCGTCGTAGTCGTCTTCGAGAAATAAACATACCTTGTCTTCGAACCAGCGAGATGGAACAGGAAGAATTGGAACAACAACCAGCGGATCCATAAAATGACCAGATTTGCCGGTAATACAGCACTTCCCCCCATCACGTTTGGTGATGACAGCCTGAGTGGCTGCGTCAGGAGCTGTTTGAGGACGGCCATATTTTGAGACTTAATTATTTGTCAGCCATCAAGAAAAGGAGAGGGTATGGTTTAAGAGACGTACTGGCTTCGATGAGATAGCTCCAATCAGACACGATAGAAAGAAGTTCGGTCTGTTGGCTGCGACCAGACCGACATGCCTTCAATACATACTGAGCCGCTAGTCGAGGGTTGAGGGATTCCGTGACGAAGGATGAAAGGAGCAGGCCAGAAGGGTGCGGCAACCTGGCGCTCTCAATGAGCGACAGAGCCTCTTTCACATCATCAGCAGTAAAATGGGAGGCCATTCCGAAGTTTGAGCAGCGATTTGATAATGATGGGCCTGAGAGTTTAATGTTGTTCTTGGTCCTACTATAGGCGCTCGCATCGGTTGTTCAGGTACCGCGCCTAGCGATCTACCTACCTAGGTAGGTAGGTAGCCTACCCGTTGGCCCAAGTAGCCCAAGGTAGCTGCGCGCGCGCTTATAGTAGTAGATGGTCACTTCCAGAATCAGGGGAAACAGACAGGGCTGGGTCTCTTCTGCTTAGGCCGATGTTTCAATCAATAAAACCCATTAGGCTGTGTGTTGTAAGTGTATCGTGGTACACGCGAAGGTCAGCTTCTGGCCGGCAAGTTTCATGGGCTGGGAGGTAGTGTGGTGTGGGATCTCAAAATGCCATACCTGCGTGTTTTAAGCGCTAGCATGGGTTATGTTAGAGTCACGTGTTTAGAGCGCTAAGGCAGGTCAATGAGGACGCTGACTCGCTGATATAGGTTTGCCACGCCACGTTTGGCTATCGAAAGCAATCTTTTAAAAGTGAGTAAAATGTATTTTTTCCTAGTAACGTACCTATTCATCTTTGACACATACTTTGCCCAATCGTTTCGCGAAGAAGGGTCATGCGCCCGCCGTACGGTTAGGTAGGTGGAACCTTAATCTGACGCCGTAGCAGTTTCAACTGCCGCTCTATGCACTTGGCCATCAGCGTCTATTTAATAATAGATAATCATTTAGGTCGTTTGCATACTGAGTTTTCGGTCGTATTGCCTCTTCTTCTCAGATGCCGCTTCATCGTCCAGCTAGGGGTCACCACAAAACCCATGGACCCATGGGTACCCGACCCATGGGTCCCCATGGGTCGGGTCCTTTAGGGATTAGGGACCCATAGGTCGGGTCCTAATTGCTGGGACCCGACCTATAG
>QGMI01001016.1:0-14085 GCA_007821535.1 Lachnellula occidentalis | reverse complement strand
GGGGCAGGTTGGATGGAGGTTTGTACAAAGTAATGTTCTGCGTTGTTTTGATGAAAAGTCAACCGGACTTCGATGTGCACGCACGGGCCAGATTTGATAATTCCTGTCTTATGCGCTTACTAGGAGTGAGTAAGTACAGTGCTGAGAGTACCTAGGTATTTTGTGCTTTTATATGTTTATTTACGTGTAAGAATAAATATCAAGGGGGGATGATGATAGAATAACAATCTATCATATGCGGTTGTTGTTTGTTATTGTAAGCCCCTTATATACTTGCCTATGTATGAAATCTACCCTTCTCGTCCTATCAAGACTTGATTGATCAGCTACCGGTACTACATTTCACTCGGACGGAATACAATTCGAGTCCCCCACCAAGCCATCCGCTCTTCACACGAGGGCTGGCTGATTCTTAACCTGAAATAATCGGGGTTTAAGTGTGGCAGTGGAAGTTCAGCGCATCGCAGCCATCTCAGTGATCTCACGCCATGTTGATATAAATCCTCCGATCCTGGCGCAGGGGAAGCGGGGCATAAGGTGAGGCATGGCAGGGCAGAGCAGGGTAGGGCATAGAGCACCGGCATGCACTATATCAGCTACATGTACTGTAATGCAACATCAATATAATATATACCGGTATGTTATGCGCATATGGAGGCCCTCCGCTCTTATCATATCATGCCTCGGAACGACACGAAAGGATACGATACGGTACTAGGTAGTAAAGTAACGATTGAAGAAGTGTAGGAAAGCCTTCTGATCACGAGCACGAGTCAAGCATGCAGAATCCTTAATGCTAACGGATCTAGGATCAACCCCGCCAGCAGAACAAGAACAACAGCAAACAAAGTTGCAGAAACGTCGATCATCGTACTTCTTCCATGAAGCCAATACAGATAAGGATGGTGACTAATGCTTCAAGCCTGCAGAGTCGCAAGAGTTGCATTGTGGTTGCATTATTGTGTGGAGACCCGTGTCCATCAGCCAAACGACTCCAACCACGATGGTTCACGACCGGCACTTGAAAAGCCTTCCGTGACGGTCGTCTCAGTGCCTCCCGACCTCGCGTGTGTGTTTGTGTGTGTGGGCAGCAACATCAGTGGACAGGCCAGGCTCACTTCCTCTCTCACCCTCCCTCTGTCTATCTATCGGCTACACTTGTAGCTGTCTGTCTGTCTGTCTTCTGACCATCCTTGACCTTCAAGACCCGAAAATGAGAGAGAACTTGGGAAGACGGCAACAGTCAACAGTGCCGATATTGATGCACCATTTCTCGGTCCACGCGCCATAGAAGAAGCCGAACCGGAGCATCCGAATATTGACGCCAGAGACACGGACTTGAAATTTCTTCACACCCGCCTCAGTCATATCTCTCACCTTTTGCCTTTTCTACTTCGTGTAAGGCGTAGGTAGCCTTGCGGCTTGAAGCGGTGACCGGACATCAATTCGAGCTAAGGATGAGGATCTTCCCCCGTACAAAACACACCACTTTCAGATACAGCTGAGTCTGCCATTCTGATTTGACGCCCGCATAGAGCTGGTCCAAGCACATAAGCTTTTAGCCTTGAAACGCAAACGGCTCCTTGTCCAAAGGTGGGGAAATCAATTAGATGCCTCGTGATACCACATTCTTGCATCTATTCATACTTTGAAGTCTTTGAGTGGAAGAGGGGTAGGTGGGGTTCGTCGAGTTACACTTGAAATAATGGACCGTAAAGCGCTCTTCAGCCAATGGCTCTATGAGCTACCCGCCACCTCCTTTTCAAGAGGTCAACTCTCCATCGACAGGATTACTGAAACTTACGAAAACCTATCACCTCACCACAACGAAAATGAACCGTCATGTTATTTTCGTAATAATAATCCTTAACCAATCTATGTTACCTAATAGCTCTAGCAGGAATTTTCGTTATGGTGGAGATATCTCGGCAAACTAAAAGCAATAAACAATTCTTCACAAGCGCCTCAGAACAAATCAGCACGCTTTTCCCGTTGATTCTAGCTTCTTGGAGGGGCAAGGCGCTTAACTACTTTCTCTTTTGATCCTTTTGCTTGATAGAAAACCTCGCTTTGTGCAGGTAGGGTCAATTCGATTGCACTTAAGATGCACGTGACCATCACCAAGGCTCTCTTGAGACAACGACTTGGTAACAATCAAGAGGTATAACGAGGTAGGTCTCTTTAGGCTTGTATATATTCTATCAAATGTCAATCTAGTATCTCCTGAAATCCTTGATAAGCTTTCCACTACCCCGATTTCCACACTTTTGAGCTTCATACTAGCTCGGCCAGGACCTACTACCCGTATGACTTCGAGGTCCGGCCTCTTATATAGTTGCGCAAGGATAATCAATATTGAGAGTCGACGTTCAGTCATCAAAGACTCCCACCACTCTAACTTCTGCTTCAATTCTCTCTAGCATAGCCATCTAGTCAAGTGACTTGTCTCTGGAATTACTCGGATATATATTCTCAACGTTTGTTTTACTTTCTCCGTGTCTCTCTATGTTTATCTTTTCAAACTAGGTTTTAATTGATGCTATGAAGCGTCTATCTGCTATTTTCTTTCTGTACATAAAAGCAAGCATTTCAATCTCAAGTCACGAGGCGTAAGCAAGCCCCTTTTTCGTCAGACCATGCATCTTTGGCCGCTACCAATCAGCTGCCACAACTTTTCATTTTCTCAACAATCAAATGAAAACATTTTATTTGATTAACACCGCTTAAAAGGGTATCTCATACTTCGGCATTGGCTCACAGGAAAGCCTTTTGTTGGGTTGTTCGAGCTTGGCGCGCGATTACTCATTGAGGCTGCTTGCCAAAACCCCTACAGATGGATATATTGTTACTCTCCCGTTATAATTTCAGGAATGCTGCAACTTTGATCTTGATGACATGCTCTAGTCTGAAGTCTGCTAGGTCCGCGAGCAATTGTTGGGCCAGGTAGCGTATACATCAAAGCAAATTGACCTCCGTGCTTGCTCATGCATTAAGTGATGAGGCGAGTGGAAAAGAAAGTGGCTTTGCGAAACCTTTCTTTCTTTACGCTACTATGGGAAATTGCTGTGTTGTCGTGTTGGGCCAGCGTATCATGTGCCTCAGCTAGACCCTATCGATGTACGAGCAAGTGTTGGGTCTTCGACCGACGAACAAGATGATGCAGGGGTTGATGAAGACTTGTACAGAGGATTTGCACCAGGCTAAAGATGCTGCGGGATTGATGAGCGGAGATCATCAAGATTATGGATGATACAGGGGTCTAATGGTGATGTGACGAGTTTTGACATCATTGATGGAGGAAATCAAAGGTCTCAAAGTGAAGTGCCTTGAGAAATTGTTGAATCGATGTTTGAGCTGGCATGAGATATCCAATAAGGCGGCTTCTTGCCTTATCGAATTGACTACTACTTGGGCGCCTACTAAACCATGATGGTGCTGTTTCGATTAACAACGATGTAGACTATCAGTTCAATTTAAAGCATGTTAGTCTGTTGGTTGTTTTGCATCTATTTCTGTTTACTAATTTAGGCGAGAAAGGGGGGTGAGCTTACCTAGGTACTTATTACGGCGGCTGTGTAACAATAACCAACAACCAACACTCACGCATCGGCTATTAACCACGCGGTCCACACCACATACCACGTCGAAATTGAGGCTTACAAGTCTGGGACTCAGCCCCTTTCAACTGCCCAGCGCTTCCTACCATCACCAACACCCCATTCCCCATCCTCCCACCTGTAAATTACCATCACATCTACATATCGTGTGGCCAAGATGGGCTTTCCACTCTGGTTCGCATTGCTCTTGCTCCCCGCTACATACCTCGCATGGCTGCTCCGCCGCCTGACCACCAACTACGCTATCGCACGACGTGTTGGTGTTCCAGTGGTCGTGATCCCCGTGGATCCTGAAAGCCCACTATGGATGCTAACGAGCGACTACCTGGGTCCCTTCATTGATCGTGTGCTGAGTTGGATGCCCTTTGGTTCAGGATCTTTCACTCGATATGCCCATCGCGGGTGGGATGTTCACGATAGGGCCAAGTCTTTCTTAGAGCTCGGCGATGCTTTTATTCTGGTCACCACGGGAAAGAACTGGTTTTACGTTTGCAATGCCGAAACTCTTACGGAGATGCTCAAGCGGCGCAAGGAATTTGAGAGACCCTTGGAGATAATGGGTAGGTTCGAGATCTCGACATGCCCATACCCCATTAATCTTAGGCTGGCTGATTATGTGAATATAGCCGTGCTTGATGTCTTCGGTCCCAATCTCTCTACGGCATGTATCCTTACCCTGGTTTGAGGATGAGCTGCTAACAAATTGCTAGGTCGAGGGCAAAGACTGGCAAAGACATCGCAAAGCTACAGCGCCCCATTTTGGCGAACCAAATATGGGTCTTGTCTGAACAGAATGCATCCGCCAGGCACAAGAAATGCTCGAATTCTGGAAAGGATGCTCTGATATTCGACAGACTGGCAAAGACGTTCGAAGGTTCTCTCTCCATGTACTCTCAGCAACTGGCTTCGGAAAATCGTATTCCTTTGACCGCTCCACTGACGAGGCAGTACGAGAAGGCGATTCAATGACCTACAAAGACTCCCTATCTCTGAGCTTATATCAATAGTTCTAGAAAATCACTCCTTTTCTCATAACCGAAGCATCAGACGAGTAAGCGAAGTTCCCCCCTGAGCCAAGCCTAATTCGGTATATTGGATCCAATCCAACCCGTTGCGCCGTTCACTTCGTATATACACTTTTCATTGGTTTTCAAAATCTTTAATTTGGTCAAGTTTATTGCAGTACTAGTCAAATACAGCGTACAGGAGCTTGACATGATGCAATGCCCACAAGTTAATATTCCAGAAGTACATAATCCTGCTACGACCTTGCCGGAGAGATAGAAGCTTCGCTTATTACACAACCTTCTGATCGAAATAACTCTACAACTTTAGATGAAGCTCTTGGAGATGCATATGCAGCAGCTAATGCTCTGATCCAACCTGGTTTCTTGATAGCCCATAAACAACCAGGCAAGAAGATGGCCGTGATGCCTTTCCCGGTTCGATGTGCAGTGGAAGCGGGTTACGTGAATAGGTCGATACAGAAGGATCCCTTTGCTCTGGCCATTCTCGCACACCATGTAGAGAGTGTGAACGGATTATAGCTTATTTGTATATATACACATATAAGCATACATTGTCAAATGTCTTGGGATGAGAGGTAGAGAGGCATAGCATAGTCTCAATTATGGTGCAGGGACCGGATTAACCATATTTCCACTAGCGCCTCCTCTACTTTGAAAATCCGGGGAAGCCAGACACAGCATAAGTACGGTACCTAGCAAAAAGAGAAGGATGCGAATAACACCAAAAACGGCGCCCTTTTCTTCTTCCTTCTCTATTCCGCTTCCGCTTATGCTTCTCATCTCATGACCATACTTACCGCAAAGAAGTAACCGCATCCACTTCTGCATCCCTTCTCGACATGCTGGCGTAACCACCTTCGCGGATGGAACAATATTGCCATCTGCCATTCCGAAGTTCGACAAGTGCTGGTACAACCAGCTTCAAATCAACAATAATGACGAGAAGAATTGTGAGTAAATGTACTGATACAACACCATCAGTGGCTATTGTCTGCCTGTTCTTCTTTCAATTTCTGCCCAGACATGCCTCTGGGACCCCTTTAAACCGCTCCAAAAACATACACCTACATCTGCACAGTTTTACTTGCCTGGCTCAAGCTGACCATGCATACTACAGGTTCGCACAATAACCCAGCTGGCAGCGTTAGCAGCCTTCAGCATCGTCGTCGTCTACTTCCTCGATAATCAGTTCCGCGTCCTGCCTTCAGCTATACACAATGTCATGCCCGCACATCACGACGGACTGGTAATCACAGACATCACCGTCACATCATGCTCGCATGTAAACCTCTTCAGCAGCTGCAAACTGGACGCCAACGTGTGGCATCGCGTTGAGAAGGACTTGTACCTGCGCAGCGGATGGATCTCCAGCGCATACGTCCATGTGAAGCGGAAGAAGGAAGAAGAGTTGCTTGCAGACGACAAGGTGCTCGTCGACATCTCGGTCGGCAGATTAGACCCGTCGAACGGACAAAAGGGAGAAGCAGATGAACGATGGGAATCAAGGCCAGCGGGGCTCTGGATAAAACGATCGGCGAAACGGCACGCGAGCGATTCCCAGGATGCCATCACCGCTGTAGATGTTTTGTTTGGCGCCGATGCTGTGGATCCACGGGACCGGTGGTCACTGGTCGGCACACCACTTTTGCTGGATACATCTGGGGAGGTTCAGGAAGCTCGATTGAGTGTTAGAAAAGGGAAGCCGTCAAGTCCTGCGAAGTCATACCACGGATCGACGGAAATGGGAAGTTCAAGATCATGCAGGTGGCAGACTTACATCTGAGCACTGGAACCGGTCATTGCAGAGACGAGCAACCTGTTGGGCTGAATGGTGGAAAATGCGAAGCAGATCCGCGAACTTTGGAATTCGTTTCACGCCTGCTAGATGAGGAGAAGCCCGATCTTGTCATTCTAAGTGGCGACCAGGTCAATGGAGAGACAGCTCCAGATGCGCAGAGTGTAAGTTTCATTCCCGGTTTCGCGTATAGTATCTAACATTAAAAAGGCAATCTTCAAGTATGCGGAACTCTTTGTTGAGCGCAAGATTCCCTATGCCTCAATTTTTGGAAATCATGATGATGAAGGATCCCTCCCTCGAGCGCAGCAGATGGATTTAGTCGAAGCCCTGCCGTATTCCCTTTCCCTAGCTGGGCCAGAAGACATTGATGGAGTAGGAAATTATTATGTGGAAGTCCTTGCACGAGGCGGCTCTAAACATTCCGCACTGACCATCTATCTTTTGGACACCCACGCCTATTCGCCTGACGAACATTCTTTCAAGGGATACGACTGGTTGAAGAAGAACCAGATTAATTGGTTCAAACAGACTGCGCAAGACTTGAAGAAGGCGCATCAAGGGTATACGCATATTCATATGGATCTAGCATTCATCCATATACCACTGCCAGAGTATGATATTGAAGAGCTCCCTCGCAAGGGAGCATGGAGAGAGGGTGTTACGGCGCCTGGATTCAATTCAGGGTTCAGGGATGCCTTGGTCGAAGAAGGCGTCGTGCTTGTTAGTTGTGGCCAGTAAGTACTCTTTATTTTGATCATAATCCATTCTAACCATCACAGTGACCACGCCAACGAATATTGTGCCCTGTCAAGCAACGAAAACGATAATCCGGCCCTTTGGATGTGCTACGCAGGTGGTGCGGGCTTCGGGGGATATGGCGGATACGGGGGCTACCATCGACGGATACGCTTCTTCGATATCGACATGAACGAAGCGCAGATAACAACCTACAAGCGTGTTGAGTATGGTGATACGGAGCATAGGGTCGATGAGCAGAAAATTGTTGAGGGGGGACGGGCTATTGCGCTTCAAGAGTAAATATGGCGTGGACAGGGCTGACGGCGTTTTGGGAGGTGCATAGCGTGGATGGAACGGCCATATTTATTGGAAATTTTCAGTTGTCTCATCTGGGACTGTGTACAAAAGATACGATGATACCATTTTCAGCTCGCATTGGAGGGGATAGTTCTGGCCTCAGGGAAGTTGTGTTTCTTCAGACTGCGCTTTTTTGAATGTGTGACTTTTTTAAAGTAATGCTAGCAAGCGCTGCAAGGATCCCCGCAAGTGTGGCTTCTCACGAGGGAACAGACGCGGGTGTTCATTTCTTTGTTTTGCATTCTAAATCGTGACGGCTTTATATATACCGTCAATTAACCACACTTTTCCAATGGATTACTTCTTCAAGCCGTCTAATATTTCTTTCGTCCCCGCAAACTGGAATTCTGCCATCGTTTCCTACCACAGCTGCTCTCGGGTCGCTTCTCCTTCTGGCGTGTAAACAAAGGCAGGAAACCTGAATGACAATGGTTAGTTCCTTCTAGATTGCATTGCCTTGTCCACATTGACAGATATGCCAAAGGGCGAATACGGATCAGAAGAAACGTACGGTGGAATCTTCCAGTTAGCTGCGAATCCTTTTTTTTGACGACCGCTGCATCGATATATGTAGACGCACCTACAGGCACGGTCCGTCCCAAGACTGCCTTGAAGCAGTAGGAGAAAGCAGCCACACGCAGTGGTGCACCACATTGCGGTCCGTACTTTTGACCAGTCCTGGATCCGCGAGATTTACAACGACATCGTCAGCGTTGACATACCGCACCAGGTCAATCAAGAACAGATGGGCCAACATCTTGCTGGCGGCGTAACGTTCGACGGGGTCCCACGGTCGCGATTTGTCGTCGAAAGCAGACAGTATAGGTCCCCCCTTAGGCTCGGACATCGAGGCGCCACGCGCGGTGCCTGAGTTTATGATGGTCAGCCTGCCTGGTCCCAAGGGTGACTTGGCCGTGAGGGGCGGCAGGAGGAGGATGCCGAGAAGCATGGTGGAGAGATAGTTCACCTGGATCAATGTTTCGTGTCCCGCCTTTTGGAGACTACAGCGAAGTTGCCGATCTGCATCCCGGCATTGAGACTAGCGATGCCCAGGCGCGAGAGCTCGACGTTAACATGGCGAGCAAAGGCCTGGATAGAGTCATATGAGGCCATCTCGAGAGACCAGACTTGGACATCCGCCTTTGGAAACTGGCCACGAAATGTGGATGCAACTTCTTCGCCCTTTGCCGTTGGCCGTACAGCCATGATTAAGCCTGCGTACAGCCATGATTAAGCTTGATATGCCGAAGGATAGAGGCGGCGAGATGCTTCAGGCCCGAGACCGCTGCTTGAACCCGTCACGATGGCGACTTTGCCTTCCAGATTTGTGTCCTCAGGGCCACTGGACTGGGGAGAAGAACTGTGTTTTCAGAAACAGAGTTCTGGCGCTCCCTTGGGGAGGCCCGAGATTGAACGATGCTGATGTGGTGATGATTGAGTGAACAGGTAAACGAAGGTTTCCCAAATGTCAGGGCAAGTCTCAAAGGATTTTGGATAAATGGAAAAGGAGCCAAAACCGGCCATCGACTGCACCATATACTTATAAAGAAGGCTGGCTCATGGCAATCGAAATGCGTGCACCACATTGGCCGAACCTACCGGATATTTCCTCGGACCTCAGATGCCATGTCTATTTTGAGGCTTCTCACAAAATGAGTAGAAAGGAGTTTGCTGAAAGCTGTCGATGTCGCTTCGCGTCGTATTCAGGCATCCGCTAAACCGCATTAGGAATACAATCGGTTCTGGTCCAAGCGCCTCGGTTTCTCCATGTTCCTCGTTGATTCTTTTCCCATTACTCCGAACCAAATCCCATTTTGTTTCAACATCAGTTACTTTGCAGTCAGTGCTTGCCTCACAAGCGTCAATTTGAACTTCCTTGTGCATAATCACAGAGCGAATCATCCTCTCCATGCTTCTTCTTCCGGGCAATAGCTGTGATAATGCCCCCATTCAACAGTGCGATACCTTTTATCGTTACCACTCCGGCGATGCAGTCAGTCAGTCAAAGAGAAGCGCAAGTTTCTCTGCAGCCATGTTATGCGCGGCAAGAACTGCAGGAAGATCCCCTTGGGTTCCCAGTCACGTATTGGTGGTGGCAAAATCAATGAGCAAGTTCTGTGAATAAGGAAAACGTTCTTGCTATTCCAGCCACGGTCGGGGGCGAGTGCTCCTTTATTGCTCACGACCATCTGGAGACGTAAGCAAAACCCTTGCTCTGGTGGAGCATCTGCGAAACGACGGTGGTCATAGCTAACACTGATAAGTTAGAGATAATGTTTCCCCGTGAGATTAGTCTGGTGTTCTCTCTACCCAAGCCATCGTGGCTGCGACCTATATTGAGCGACGCGGCTTGCCTTCACTTTACCGTCTTCGTGACCAAAACGTACTTGGACTTTGTCCACGAGCAGAATCAAGAAAAGAAAACGGCTCAAGCCCATTTCGCCAAGGCGCTGGCTATCCTCCAACAGTCTGGCTCATAGTGATGATAAGATATCGACTTCCGACTCAACCATCTTGGTTGTTGTAGGCCTCACCATGATAGCAACTCTCCGCGTGGCGATTACCAGACTGCATCACAGCATCTAAGGGGCTTGCAAAACATGGTTATATTAAGGGGAGGTTTTCCAGCGCTTCAAGGAAACAAACAGTTGCAAACTAAGATTCTCCGGCACATTGTACCTATAACTGATGATATAAAACATTGCTGACGTCACAAGTGCTGATCTCGGCGTCGCACTTGGTGCGGGATGTAAATCTCTTTTCTTCTATGATGGCTGCTCGTGGGATCGTTGTGCTGTCTCAGAAGAAAATGAATCCAGACTATACGAGTACGCGGTGGAATCATACCCCGATCCCCACCCCCCTCCACGGAACTCATACATTTTCTCGGAAGTCTGGACATCTGGCTCTATCTGCTTTGGAACAAAACCTCCGAATTCGTACAAACCAGCAACAGCAAGACAGAGTCAAATTTTACTATTGATGGTGAACTTTTCCAAACATTCTTGATATCCATTCATTACCGTCTCTTCAACCTCAATTTCGAACCCAGCAACGTGAAGGAAACCATCCGCTTTGCACTGTTTGCATTCGCTAGTAGCACTTTCCTCGCATGTCGTGGCATCAGCTGCGTGGCATCAAGGTCCGTTATCAATAGCTGGCTCAATCTTCCAGAAGCGCCTTGTCTCTGCTCCGCACTGCTTTGCACTGCTTTGCCGCCTCAACTTTCTCTCTGGTTGTATGTCGTGGGCGCCATTTCCGCCTTTTACAAGAGCGAGCAAGCATGGCTTCAGCCTGCTCACTATGCGATTGATATCATGGGATGAAGTCAGATTCTGCATAAAGACTGTTCTGTGGGTGGAAATGCTACATGATTCCCCAGCAGAGCAGATAGTAGAAGCTGCACTACATCACTAACTAGTATCTACTATGATCAAGGACTATTTGGTTGTATAATCCATCCCTCGCCTGGCGGTGGCATTATTATTATACCCAGCTCCCTATTCACGAGTCACGGGCATTATCAATTCTTCCAATATGTTGTTCATTGATGTTCATTACGTCTACTCCATGAAGAGGTCCGACCAACTCCGTGATATGCATTACATTACTACCCAGCACAATGAATACATTACTTCCGAAGTCGAATATTTCCATCTTTCAGAATTTGGGCTGCCTCGGTCCATCCTCTGGATGCTGCCATTTCCACCACGGTCTTTCCCATTTCGTCCTGCACCTCCAAGTCAAAGCCAGCTTTCTTGCTCAAGATCTCCAGAACATCAGGGTCGCCATTCTCGACCGCTTGCATGATTGCATTCCAACCTCGATACATCTTGTTGGGATCTGCGCCATGGTCGAGTAGTAGTTCCATCATCTCCGTATCTTCACCATGATAGCGTCGCAGAGCCTTGACGATTGGCAGGTGCTCTCCAGGGGCATTGACATCAGCACCACCGTCGGTGAGCAGATAGGCAACAATCTCCCTGCGGTCCTCTCGAAGGGCGGTTGTGAGAGGGGAGAAGACACCGCCATTCTTGTCCTCGACGGAGATTCCCGCGGCCAGGAGGAGCTTGACGGAATCTAGCTGGTTAGCTGATACAGCCATCTCCATAACTCCTTTGAAGGCCCGAGGTTCGGCCACTTCTGAAAGAAGGCGTTGGAGAATGGGAGGATTGCGGACAGCCATGCAAATCGGCCAGTCTTGTCCCCGCACATGAGGATCGGCTCCTCGCAACAACAGCAGGTCGACCATGTCCAAGCGACCTTCTCGAATAGCCGTGGTTAGCGGAGACATGCCCTTGGCGCTCTTGTCGTTGGGATTCAGTCCCTGGTCCAGAAGCCAATTCAATGCTTCCATGTTCTTGCAGCTGACCGCTGTTTCCAGGATACCCTTGGGGCTGTGAAGGTCTGCGCCGGCTTCCACGAGGATGGGCAAAAGGTGGAGTCTCTTGTGGGTTACGCACTTGAAGGTTGGGTACTCGCTAGCCATAACCCCTGGATCAGCTCCGTTGCTGAGGAGAAGACGGAGTATGTCTACACGGTCATCTCGAATTGATGTACACAAGGGGGTATAGATGCCATCCTTCTTGATATCCGGATTGACGCCAGCCTTGAGCAGGAGGCGGACCGACTCGATGTTATTGAAGCCGACAGCGAGTTCCATAATTCCGGGAGCCTTCTTCGGGTCCGCGCCATGGGAGAGAAGCACCTCCAAGCAAGCCGATCGGTGCGTCGCCGGCCATAGCATGTGCTTCGGACCAGGCAAGTTTGCGTCTGCACCATGATCCAGCAAACTAGTTACGATGTCCGCCCTACCAACTTGAATTGCCTCAAACAAAGCGGTTACGCCCTCTCTACTCTTGGCATTGGGATCTGAGCCATAGTCGAGGAGGCAATCAATAAACTTCCTGGGTGTCTTCTTTTTGATAGCGCTGATGGGAAGCGTATTACCAGTCGCAGTGATGGTGTTGGCGTCGCCGTTATAGGTCAGCAACAAGTGGGACATGCCCACCATATTAGCCATGACTGCGGTAGAAAGGGGCGATTCTAGATCTGGCCCAGCCACGAGATCCGGGTCGGCGCCGTACTTGAGCAGCATGGTTGCCCCTGCAAGAAACGATTTCTCGACTGATGCAAAGAGAGGAGTCACGCCATCTCTGCCTGGATCGTTGGGATCTGCCCCGTAGACAAGCAAAAGGCGTACAAGCTCTTCGTCGTGGGCCCAGATGGCCTCTTTCAATGCTTGCACATGCGGACCCGTGTTTGGCGAGACACCCCGATTGAGCAATTGCTCGACGAGTTTGTGGTTCTTGCCGCGAACAGCAGACATAAAGGTGGCTTTCAGGTTCGACGTGTCGGAGCCGGCGGTAGAGTTTCGAGCATAAATCCGCGGCATGTTGGCGGGCTCAACCTTGTGTCGAACGGCTTTACCAGGGCCAATGTCCAAATGAGAGATATCTTCGAGGAAGGTGTCGGACTCGGTGATACCGGTCATCAGAGAACGGTTGTCGCTCCTCATACTGGTTTTGTCGTGCATATCGTTCGGCGCGGAATATTGCCACTCGTTCGTTGATGTAGCCGTCGAAGTCGTATGGAGACCAGGGCTTGACGGATTCCTTGAATCATTGCTATAACCAGGTCTGCCGGGTAATTCTTTGTATTGAACCGAAGACGATCTATTAGTCCAGGAAGGTTGTTGCTGAAGTTGCTGCTGAGGCTGCTGGTGAAGTTGCTGCTGCTGTTGAAAGCTATTCTGGTCATCTGCTACATCATAGGGCATCACTGCCGGCATTTGATGCTGGATCCCGTTGTTACCCCCGCTCCTAGCACTTCCGTTGCTAGCAATGCCAGCCTTATGATCCATCCTGTCCAGCGCGGCAGCCAGTCCAGTGTATCCTATACCCATCTCTCTCTCAACCTTTTCGCTTCCCAGACTCCACTGGAAGATGAGAGAGCTCATCCTCAGGCTTTCGCGCGTCTTCCCCAGGGCCATAGTCAATTTCTTGATATCCTGGTCACCAAACATCTTCCCCCAGGCGCGCTTCATCCCACTGGTGTGACCGAGAACCTTTGACAGCATCTGGTCCAGCATCTGGAAGTCTGCCTGCGTAACTCGGAACTTGAGACATAGCTCCGTAATCAGTTCGGGGGGGAATCGCTGTCCGGTGCGATTATATTCACCTAGGCCCGCCTCGATGGAGAAGAGAATCTGACAGATGTCGAGGAAATCGTGCGCCAACGTCTCAAAGCCATGGGGGAGCTGCTTGCTGGCTGTCAGACACTCTAATATGTGAACCGAGATGCGATCGATGAAGCTCGTGGTCTTGTGGCAGACTTCTAGGCATTGGGTTTGCGCCTTGAGGCCAGTCTTGTTGGAGGTAGCCATGGGAGTAGTCGTTGGCTCTGTCTCTGTCTGGGTTGCTTCTGGGGTTGGTTTTGGGGTTGGTTTTGGTGTTGAGTTTAGGGCGAATGGTGGTGACGTTGGTGTTGGTGTTGGTTTTGGGGGAGGGGAAATTGCAGGGACCGTCCTTAAAGGGAAAGTATTGCT
>QGMI01001015.1:0-14095 GCA_007821535.1 Lachnellula occidentalis | reverse complement strand
TTTTTTATAAATTATAATAATACTACTACTATATCTAATTTAAGTCTTTTTATATAATAAGTCTTTATATAGATTAGTAGTTAGATTAATAATAATAAGTAAAAAGTCTTATAAATATAATAGATATTTATATAATAATAAAAAAGATATAGAAGTATCTAGGATATAAATATACGCTAAAGTATATCTTTATAATTCCTTATAAGTCTTATAGCTTTTAATTGCTAATTAAAGACTTTATTTAAATAGTTTCTTTTATTAAAAGTATAATAACTAAAGCTTAAAAGATTGCTATTACTTTTCGAAAAGCAATTAAATAGTATAATATTCTTTAAAGTATTTAAGAATCAATCTATTATAAATAGTATATATTCTTTTTTTTAGTTATAATTTTATAGAGATTTTAATATAAGTTACTTCTTACTATTTTTAATACTTTCGAAAGCTTTTAAGTACTAGGCTAGTAATCCTTATATTATATATATAAAAGATAAGAGATATTCTTATTATAACTTCTAGAATTAAATTAATAACCTTATCTTAATCTTCTATCTAATCTATAATACTTAAAAGAGTTTTAAAAGTACCTTTTTATAATTATTTATATATATTCTTAATAAAGGAAAATCTAAGCTAATCTATAAGTATTTATTCTTTTAATCCTCGAATTATCAAACTTTCTATAAGCTAGTAGACCTTTCTATAATTGTAAAATAATATAATCTATAATACTTTAATTTAAGGTATATTAGCTAGATCTTCTTATCTTAAATAAATCTTTATAAGGTCCTAAAAGATTAATAGTAATAGATAGTTAATTATCTTAAGTCTATTATAAATTAGAATAGTTTTATAATATTAGTTACTAACTAATAAGAATATTAAAATAGTTTCTATAACTAAAATATCTTCTAATATACTAAAGACTCTACTTCAATCTACTAGCTTACTATATAAGATGATTATATTAAATTAGTTTATCTAGTACTTTAAATATTTAATTTTATCTATAATTTAGTCTTTTCTAAAAGCTTTTTTTCAATTATAAACCTTATTTATACTAAATTGAATAGTAGTCTAGCTATAGATAAAGTTAATAAGTTGATCTATATATATATAAACTAGTATATAATAGATTGATATTAAGATATAATATAAAAAGAGATAATTAGAAATATTTAAATAGTTGATCTTTTTTAAGCTTAATAGGTTTTCTATAAGAAATTAGTCCTAAAAGATAATATTAAAAGTACTAATAATAATATTAATAATACTAGAAAGCTATAAGTAGATAATAATTTACTAGATATCTAGTTATTTAGATATAAGTAGTAAAATCGATTAAAATACTTAATTTGATAATTCTAAGTATTTTTAAAAGTATAAAAGTAATAGAAAAAGTATACTTATATCTAATTTCTTAGATATCAAGTAATATTATACTTAAATATTTAGGTATTATATATACTAAACTATTAATTCTAATTATAATTCTCTTAAAACTATCCTCTAGAACTATATACTTTATTACCTATAATAGGACTAAAACGATCTAGTTGTAAATATTATTAAATTCAGGAATTAAATTCGTACATATTATTAGTTCTAATACGGAATTTAATAGTACCGATACCCTAATAATAGGCGTTAAGATTTTGTCGTTTTAAAGAATCTCTAGGAGTACGCCTAAAATTAGCATTCAATTAGCGTCTAAAAAATCAACTAAGGAAGGGTCAAGAATTAGCGTCTAGATTTGGCATCATAGGGAATCTCTAGGAGCAGGCCTATTATTAGCGTTTAGGTCAGTAATAGGCATCAAGATTTTATCATTTTAGAGAATCTCTAGGAGTATACCTAAAATTAGCATTCAATTAGGCGTCTAAAAAATTAACTAAAGGAAGGGTTAAGTATTAGCGTCTAGATTTAGCGTCGAGGGGAATCTTAAAGGGTATCTACTAGGCAATGATTGTAGTAACGAATATTAAAATCAGGTAAGATTAATATACTATTAGAGTCAATTCCTATAGGAAGCCTTCTGCTTATTACGTCTACCTATAATATATATAAATTCAGATATAATAATCTAGACTACCTTAATACTAATTCTTGCAAATAATCATCTTGACTATATACTATATCCTCTAAGGCTTAAACTCTCAAATATATATCTTTAACTTAAAACTCTTCTTTATTTATATTTATTATCCTTATCCGAGCTCTCTAACCCCTTTAAGCCCTTCCTACATTCCTTTACTAAGTATAGTTCAAAGTCTTAAGTATCTTGCTTGTGATCTTCTTATACTAATAACTTTATATTAGTAATTATATCTATAAGGTCTACTTATGTTTTAATTAGAAGTATAGACTTTAGTAGTATTCTCTCCTAGATAAGCTATTAGCTAGGTCCTACTACCTTTCCTTTTGAGATATTATACTCTATATAGATTTCTGACATAATCAATTTCAATATCTCAAATAATAGATAGTCGGCCTATATCTCCTTATTGCTATATATGTAATGCTCTTTAGATAATATAGTAGGGATACTAATACTAATGTAATTAGGGATATCTAGGGTTGAATCATAAAGGGCTAGATCTAATATAATCTATAGTATTCTATATATTAGGCTCCTTGCCTCTACTTATAGTTGACTTAGTAGTTTGGTCCTTTAAGCTTATATAATCCTTATATTACCTTTCATATCGAGCTTCTATCTCTTTACTAGACTTCCCTTTAAAGAAGATTAACTTATATTTATACTTGTAGTCTATTTGCTCTTAGTAGAAGCTACTATAGAAGTATACTTATTACTTTCGTAGTTATTAGTATTATTAACTCCTTGCTTGTATTTAAGTTTTTTCGAATTTGAAATACTCTTTACCTTAAGTATAAGGCTAATTGCCTTCCTGAAATATACTACTAGCACTTTATTAACCTATTCCTTTAGATTTTTGAAATAGTCTTTAGATATTCGGCTAATAATCTCCTTAAAGTTAAGTAGTATAGTATAAACGTTCTCTATAGTATCTACTATTACTTTTTGATCTTTAGGCGACTTTTTCGTATAGTACCCCTTTTTGCTATCTGCTAGTAAGACCTACTTAAATAATATAGATAGGCGTTTATTATTAGAGCTTATACCTATAATACTCATAATTATATTCTACAACTCAAACTAGAGATATCTATCTTTCCTTTCTTGCGGCTTGATACTTGAATTATACTACCTTAAGAAATCATAATTATACTTATTAGAAAACTATGCTAATTGATTAGTAGTCATATCTAGCTAAGGGGTCAAGTTTGCTAGCTAGGAATATTTATCTTTCTTTACTAAGTAGCAATAAAGTTAGTAGAGTATTTGCAAATAATATTATATTAAATATAAACCTACCTTATGTTTTACTTATTAAAGGTCTAGTAGTAGAAGACTTAGTAGTAGAGTTATTTATTTGTATTTTAGAATATTGTAACTTAGAGTACTATAGTTTGACATTTACTCTACTAAGTCAAATGTAAGCTAGGCTAATGTTATGAAGATTCCGATCTTGATACTTATGATATAATTAGAATATAATAGATCTATCTTTATAATCGTATTTGAAATGATTGTAATAATATAGTTAGGAGTTAAACTGGTTATTGGAATGCTAATAATATTTAGCATCAGATAAATCGCTAAATACATCGTAGGCGCTAGAGATATTTTAGCGCTAAACCGAGTGAGGTCTAAGCTTAGGTTCTTGCTACTAGCTTTGAAGCGAGGAGCTTATTATATCCCTCCTTAATACAAGCTTTGAATATTTCGGTTTTGCTAGGATATTATAATATGTTTTTATTGATATGAATATATAACATTATATAATAGACTCTTTACTCACATATTCAAATATCTTTCTACTAGCTAGCCTAGATATGTATTCGTTCCTTATAAGGGATTTACTTCGTAATAGGTGACTCTACTCGAGGTATTCACATTCTCAAAGTATATTATTAATATAAACTGATAAAGCTATAGAGATAATTAGAAAGCGAGAGAGCTTAACTATACTTATAGAGATAATAGATAGTCTATCTTCTCTTAATCTAGCTATACCTTTATACTCTCTTAGTAAGTAATTAAGCTACTCTTCTACTATACTTATACTAATACCTAGAAGACTAAGAAAAGGACTGCTTACCTTTCTTAATCTCTAAATTTGATAGTATTCTAGTTATCTCTCTCCTTAAGATCTATATTAAGTTATACAAAGGTAGAAGTAATACTAAAGTAACTACTAAATATATTAAAGAGCTTAGCCTATTATTTATTCTATCTCCTGATTATAGAGATCTTGTAAATAATAATATACCTTCTTGCTACCTTTCTTATAATTTATTTGCAAGTTAGATCTAATACTAGTCTAGGGTTAATCTTTAAGAGTACGAACTAATATATTTAGATCGGCCTTAATCCTAAGATCTAAAGACTATTATCATTAAGTTAGTAGTAGGTTTTAAGTTAGCAATTAGCTATATATATATCTATATGTTATCTTCTTTAGAGCCCTCTAAATTCCCTCTCTAGTTCTCCTGACTACTAGTAGACTACTTTAAATACTCTTATAGATACTATACTTATTGTAAGCTATAGCATTTAAACTATCTATAGGGAGCTTATATAAGAAAGAAAGTAAAATTAACTCTTCTTTTACTAGAAGATAATATTATAGAGTAGGAAAATACTAAATTATCTTAAGGACTTAAGTCTTAGTTATAGATATATATACCTCCTACTACCCTTATTAGGGATAGAATACCTATACCTATACTTGAGCCTGAATCTCTAAAGTCACTCTCTTAGAACCTATAAACTTCTTAAAGCTCTATAACTCCTATTCCTAATATTTATCATCTAGCTAGACCTGATAATCCTTAATACGAACTAGTATCTAATACTGATAATCTAAACTCCCTCACTTAGTATCTATTATCTCCTCGAAGCTATATATATTTTACTACTAAAGATCAATCTGCTACTATACCTGACATTCCTTAATATGTACTAATCTCTAATACTAATAAACTAAAGTCCCTCCCTTAGAACTTACAAACTTCTCGAAGCTTTATAACTCCTATTCCTAATATTCATTATCTAGCTAGACTTGAGGACCCTTAAGATAAAGTAATCTCTAAGACTAACGTACTTGAGATTAAGGAGGCAATAGATAGGCTCTTCCTATATAATGATATCTCCCCTTAGGAAATTATCAAAAAGGCTATTTAATAGGGGATTCTAATTAATAATAAAGAACTATTAGATAAGGAATAGATATATAATAAGGTTCTTAAGTAAGTATAGTATCTCGAACTAGTAAAGAAGTTGAAAGATGAATCTAAAGATAGTTAGGAGAGTTACTTAGAAGCATTTAAGGATAATATAGAAATATTCTCTAAAAAAATATATATTATTATATTTATCCC
This sequence comes from Lachnellula occidentalis, assembly GCA_007821535.1. NCBI lineage: Eukaryota > Fungi > Ascomycota > Leotiomycetes > Helotiales > Lachnaceae > Lachnellula > Lachnellula occidentalis. The sequence goes on along the minus strand of QGMI01001015.1, from coordinate 8,629 downwards.
TACTATATAACTATATCAACTAAGTTAGAATAGCCCTTATATAAGTGAACTTAGTACTATAATATCTCTCCTAGGACGAGTAGAATTCTATATATGCCTTTTTCTACTATAATTGTATTCTCTAATTACTAGTATATCTAGTTAGAGTCGAATGGTTTAGTCATTAACTTCTCCTAGTATAGGCTCTAACTATATGGTTTTACTTAAACTAGATATATAATACTCTTAGCTCTATTATTATTAGTCATTTAATAGGTATTAGTAAGAGTACTATTCTTTTTACTATTTAGTATATCTAGTATATCTTTAACTATATATTTAATAATATTCTTAAGAACCTAGGCAAGTATATTAACCTAGAGACTAATACTAGCAAATAACTATGCCTAAATAATATAAAGTAGCTTACTGAGACTAGGTTCGACTGCCTGTGTGCTCGTAAGAGCCTAAGCTACTTTATGCAAGCACATCTTAGGCGCACTAGTGTACTTACCTCGCGAAGATACCCTCCACACATCGCATCTCTTATCCTCTTGCAGGACGGAACTTTGCAACTCAGCATCGCGTCGCCTACTGTAGTAACTGTCAAAGTTGATTCCGAGCTAGCAGTTTAGCGTGAAATCCGTTTTCTAAGATAAATAATACAACTCATAAGATATTGAAATTCCGAAAAAGCTATCCTTTTTTAATTAGAATAAAGATAATAGTTATAGTAAAAGGTTTATACTAGGTTATACTTTAATAAGGCTTATAGAAAGAAGTTCCTGGCACGAGAATGCTCTACTGATGCCCCACTTAGTTATCCGAGAGCTTCTGAACCACTTACTCCCCACGCTAAACTGCTAGCTCGGAATCTACTTTGACAGTTACTACGGTATCATCTCTCCACTCCACAATCCAATCCAATTCGTGGCCTTCAACTTACCATGTACCGAGTAGATTCCATCAAACGTCAGGTTAGGAAAGAAGCTTGGTATAGCGACTCCATGAACCCTTTCCGCAAGACCTCCCGATCCAGTACATGGCATGACCACAATGATCTCGCCATCCACAACCCCCACTATCCTACCCATATGCCAGGACATAGCAGGGCGCGTGAATGCCTTTCTAGATAGCGAGCCGGCGACGCCGTTGCTGAGGCAGGTACAGACGCAGACACGGGTGGCGCTGGGTGTGATCTCTGCTGCGCTGGAGCGGTATAGGTTTGTTTTCCCCCGGTTTCTTTCTTTCTTGTCTTCTTCTACCTAGTTGGCTGGTTCAAAAGAGGAGAAATTGATATTGATATGATACTGACATACATTGAAACCCCCCAGCCTTGAAGAAATATCCCTCTCCTACAACGGCGGCAAAGACTGTCTCGTCCTCCTAATCCTCCTCCTCGCCTCCCTCGCCAACCACCCCGCCTCAAGCCTCCCCGCCAAACTGCAATCCGTATACATCATCTCGCCCTTCCCGTTCGCCGAAGTCGACGAGTTTGTCGACGGCTCCATCGACACGTACAACCTGGATCTAGCGCGCTATACGCTGCCGATGAAAGAGGCGTTCCGGGTGTATCTCGCGGAGCATGAGAGCGTCAAGGCGATATTGGTGGGTACGAGGAGGACGGATCCGCATGGGGAGCTGCTGACGCATTTCGATGCGACGGATCATGGGTGGCCGGCTTTTATGCGCGTGCATCCGGTTATTGATTGGCATTATGCTGAGATTTGGGCTGTATGTTCCCCTTTCCCCGTTGCTGTTTCTTATTATGTTAAGTGATGTGGAAACGGAAGCGGAGTGGAGTGGATATTAAGAGTTCTTGGTTGGGATTATTGCTGATATGCGTGCTGGATAGTTCATACGCTACCTCGAAATCCCATACTGCGTCCTCTATGACTGCGGCTACACTTCCCTTGGTGGCACTACAGATACACATCCGAATCCTGCGTTGAAGGCTGGAGATGTACAGAGTGAGACAAGCTTTAGACCGGCGTATGAGCTTGTGGAGGATAAGGCGGAGAGGTTGGGACGTGACTGGTGATTATAGCGGCTATGTTTGGGTATTGTAAATAGAAATGATAAAATAGAACGTATTTATGATTCTGCCCCGGATCCTGGGGTTTCAAAGAAGCTGCTCCTATAAAACTTGAGCCCTTGGCAGTGAATTGAGCATAATTCCTAAATCTGGTTGGCTCATTACAATGCTAGCCATGGTCCATCTAAGAGCAATGCAATTCCATCAATCATTCTACCCCGGCTAAGACGAACTCAAAGCTCTTCAAAAACGTGCTTTATAAATAACTACAGAAAGGGTATCTTGTCCACGCTCCCGCTGGTGAACGCCGCCCCTTTGAAACAACATGAAACCGAATCCGAAAGTTTCCCAAAACACCTCCTTCCACTCCTTCTGAATCCCATCTCAAAGGCCCGGCGATGCACCAATATCCCCATGTACCCGTAAGCGGTACAAGCATGTATACTCAACTTTCCCTTCTCCCCAATTATTCTTCGCTCGGATTATCAGCTTATTCGTGGGCGCCGAGAATGCCTTCAGATCAAGCTGGACCGGGAAGGCCTGAATGTTTTCTGTGGATTCAATATCATATGTCCAAGTCGCAATTCGGACGTATCCAAGTGTTTGCTGTGCCTCAACCGCAGGAGACTCGGGTGGAAACATCTCTTTGGACAGGGCCTTCACCGTATCATAAATTTCGAAATCGTCAATGTAGGCCCATAACTCCATTTCTTTTGGAGCTGCTCCTGGCTGAAGAGATGCCGTAGGTGCAATGTGCTCGACGACGACTTGATTTGGGTAAATGCTCGCACCTGAAACAACAGCGATGCTGCCTCCAAGGCCGTCGAGGCCGCCGGCATGTGTGCACCAGCAGTCTCCGTGTTCCTCCCACGGTGTAAGTGCTGCTTCTGGTGGATTTGGGATTGGGGGTGGATTCCTGATGGCGTATCGGTAGGCCCTTCGGAAGATGCCTAATTGTGTGCTCGGGAACTGGTAATTTTTGGAGGTAGGGTGGATATCGATTGTAGCTCCTGTCTTATGGGACCAGTGATTGATTTGAGTATTGCCAAAACTAACGCTGGCCTTGATGTTGGCCCTGCTTTGAGCCTCCAGCTGCGCAGCTGGAAGGAGTTCCTTCAGATATTTCTGGACCGAAGCCTTAATCTGTTGTTTGTTTTGGCCGCCTTCTTGGAGCAATTTGTTGATGCGGCGATGCTGCTGGTCCAGGTCCTTCATGATGGTGGTGAATTCTGCCTGTATCTTCTTTTCATTGACATCCCAATTCTCACGAACCATACTGATAATCTCCTCCTTAGCCACGACAATGTTGTTCTTCATGAGATCAGGGAAACGCTTTTCCAGCTCGGTGTTCGTCCAAGTATTAACCTTGGCGCGATTGGAGTTCAACCATTTATCGAACTCCTTTCTGGATCCTTTGTCAAAATGCTTGGTAGTAACTCCCGTCGATTCATCCGACTTTTCATTGTCTGTGTCATTGGGATCAGGATGTAATTCAGGATCAGATATGATGAAGTCTTTCATAGCCTTGAAAAAATCAGACGGGATTTGCAAATACCCATTGTTGTCTCTTGTTATGGCAACATAATTGGGAAGAGCATCCCTGAGTTTTGTAATTGTTTGGTGAGTCAACTTATTTTGCTTCCTTAGAGCGTCGACGTCGTTTTGTGTGGTGTATATTTGGGCGGAGAGTTCTTGGACATCGTCTGGGCTGATTTTAAGTTTAGCCGCGTTCCATGGGTGTATGAGCCAGTATGGCAGTTCAACAGTAGGCCGATGGAAGCGTGACAGAATCGAGTCCTTTGTATCTTCAAAGTCGTAATTGTTGTCTGGGGCTTCATAGACTCGTACGAATAGTAACAACAGAAGTGCAGCTAAGAGTCCCAGAGCCCATTTCTTCCAGAGTCTATGTTGAGGTCAGCTTGGGATTTGGAGATGGCATTTCGAATTACGTACTTGTGTAGTAGGAAGGCTGCAAAATCCAGGAAGGAAACGAATAACTCTTTAATCCAATTTCTGAGGTCTGTGACCCAATACGGAACTCCTGGTGTGTCAAACTTCCATCTGTTCTGTAAGTGCTCAAGGCGCTCCTCTCTCTGGGCGGATTGCTGTTGCTGTTGCTGTTGTTGATGGCGATGGTGAGTATGAGGGTCATCAATTATCGGGTCTGGCTGTGGTATTTCCACCTGTGGCTCTTCATAAATAAAGTCGCTTGGTTGGTCAATTGAAGAAGTATCAAAACCTGCATTTCGAAAAACACTATCTTCAACACTGTAGGTCCGATTGGGATCAAGTTCTACTATGTTGTCACCGGGAGATTGACCGCCACGGCGATCTCTACCACTGCGACCAGCAGCTGCTATAGAATCAATCAGCGGTGCTCGGATTCAAGAGCCTTGGAAGCTTACTACTTGCTCTATCATCATTTATGATTTTGGGGGCCAGGAGAGTGTGAAGAACGTCGTTTACTTGCCTGTTGCCTTCATGGCCATTTCGGCCGGACATTAACGGGGTGGTGTTGGTGCCATAAGCAGTGCTGGCGCGAAGGTTGACTGCTGGTAATTGGGCATTTCCTGCTCTTCTAGCAGTCCGGCGTTGAGGAGTCGGGGCATCAGTCGGGGATGCGGCGCGACTACTTGCGGCGCGCGTGCTTCTACGAGTCGACATGGTGGCTCCGAGGGCTCAGAGTCTGAGCTCAAATGCTGAGCTGCTGGGGTGTTGTCAAGCAACTGAGTGAGGATAGGACAAAGCAATTAAATATAAAGCAATGCCATGCAAGGTGGGTATGGGTATGGGTTTGGGTATCGTGGGTCTGGGTGCGAGTGTGTCCAGCATTTATTGGGTGGGCAACAGCAAAGAATTCAATACGATAGGTTGTAAGTTGACCGCTTTGAGATGTTTTCATTCCTCGGACGCATCAAGTCAAGTTCGAGCGGCGAGGCTGGATGCGATAAAAAGTCGCGTACCAAGGTATTGTCGGTGAACCGTGGATCCCTGCAAGCAAGTGGCAGGAACGCGCCACGTGAATTGTGGCTAGTGACGCCACATTACCTAAGGCAGTGTCTTTGTAGCTAGGGAGTGGAGTGTAGGTATGAATCTCATCAGACACTCAAACTTATTTCTGTCCTGTTATGAATGATTCGATCTGGGTAATAGGGTAATAGGTAGGTACCTAAGAACGTCCAACGCATTTCCTTTGACTGCTACTGTATCTCGTTGGCTAATATAAGGTACAGTACTGTAGTTGAAGCAAGCATTCTCAGGTAAACCCTGACGGATCGCTTCCTGGACCTGGAGCCATGCCATGACGGGCCGTACCTTTCTATATCTTGTGTTTTGGAATAAATGGCCTTTGACTTTATATATATACTCTCAATGTATCGAAGATAGCTTATTACCAGTGATGGATTTGAGGTGAGTTTTCGTAGATATTATAGCAGAAGAAAAGGGAATGCTTTCGATATATTGTGGCTTCGATCTCCTGTCCCTGGCTAAATCAAGATCTTCGATTCCAAGAACGTTCCTTCGCTATTTATATATGACAGATTGCATGGATCTATATCTAGAAAGCTCGTACCAAGTAGAACGAGACTCGTCTACCTTGTTGCATTATCAGATTGTTCATCAAACCAGCTAAATATGAGACATATTAATTACACATGGTTCTCCCACAGGTACTCTGTTCCTATCATGTTTGATCTACACAGTAAATGAGGATGATCTGCCAATTCACCACCACGTGCAGGTGTCTTCCTTGTCGGACGGACCCCTGCCTGTGTCCCTTTGATTTTATCACCCCACAGCTCAGCCAACTATAACTTTACCGCTATCTCCTGGAGGAGATCTATCCTTCAATCCTCTGCAGAAGCTTCTTCACCCCTAAAGACACCTCTACCTCTCCCGCAAAACAATCATGGCTGTAGGAACCGTTCTGATCACCGGGTGAGTTATTGACATTCAGCCCGTGCTTGAGACCTCTCCAATCGTTCGCATGTGGAGAGAAAATTTACCCCGCCAAAGTCAACAGTCAGACACGCAAAAACAGCTGCTAATATCTGGTCGCATAGTGGGACTGGCTACATTGGATCCTTCACATCTCTCGCACTCCTCGAGCATGGCTACGATGTCATCGTCGTGGACAGCCTGTACAATTCCTCGGAAGTCTCCCTCGATCGCATTGAGCTTCTCTGCGGCAGGCGACCATCATTCTACAAAGTCGACATCACCGACGAGGAAGCCTTAGATAAGGTCTTTGCTGCCAATCCCAAAATCGACAGTGTGATTCATTTCGCAGCTCTCAAGGTACGTTCTCCTCACCCATTATTGACGGCGCATCGCTGACTCGAGATACAGGCTGTTGGCGAATCCTCCGAGATACCCCTGGAATACTACCGCGTCAACGTCGGTGGGACCATCACTCTCCTCCGCTGCATGACCAAGCACGATGTGCCCAACATCGTCTTCTCCTCGTCCGCGACCGTCTATGGCGACGCCACTCGAGTTCCCAACATGATCCCCATCCCCGAACACTGCCCCATCGGCCCCACGAACCCTTACGGACGCACCAAGAGCACCATCGAGCTGGTCATTACCGATCATATTGATGCTCAGCGTAACAATGCGAAGAAGGCGGGTAAGCCGTACGAAAAGTGGAATGGTGCGCTGTTGAGATACTTTAACCCTGCTGGTTCGCACCCGAGTGGGATTATGGGTGAGGATCCATTGGGTGTCCCATTCAACCTGCTGCCAATTTTGGGCAAGGTTGCAACTGGACAGCGAGACAAGCTTTTAGTTTTTGGTGAAGGTAGGATATCCACTACCCAAGGCATTGTCTCAATGGCTAACACATCATAGACTACCCCTCCAGAGACGGCACCGCGATCCGCGACTACATCCACGTCGTAGATCTCGCCAAAGGCCATCTTGCCGCTCTGAACCACCTCCGCGAGACCAACCCCGGCGTGCGAGCCTGGAACCTAGGCTCTGGCCGCGGCTGCACCGTCTTTGAGATGATCAAGGCGCTCAGCAAAGTAGTTGGCCGGGATCTCCCATACGAGGTTGTGCCACGCCGTGCAGGAGACGTGTTGGATCTTACAGCCAACCCGAGCCGCGCCAACGAGGAGTTGAAGTGGAAGACTGAGCTGACGCTTGAGGATGCTTGTGAGGATTTGTGGAGGTGGGTTAGCAATAACCCGCAGGGGTATCGTCAGGACCCTCCGGAGGAGTTGGTCAAGGCTATTAAGGAGGGGAAGAAATGATTTTGTTTGATCCAGGGTCTACGGGCATGATTAGAGGGGCTATGAATGAATGATGGATTCATGAAAGAACATGCTTTGTTTGCTTAGCACGCATATCACAATACCAAATATGCAGATAGATTATTGTGCTAGTATAAGATATCCCTTCTACTATTCATCCATTTCCTACGGACCATAGCGGCCGGAGGGTTCAACAAGGCTAAAACACGACGATAAAACACTTACTCATAACTACCATGACAACTCCTATCTTTAGACTTTCTTCCGCCTCATCTAAACACAAAGCATCCTACCTCAAAAGAAAATAGCTCTTCTGCATCAAGAAGTGTGTATACGCGCCAAAGATCCAATACCGTCTTACCCAAGGCAATCTATCCAAGAGTTTCCACTTCCCACTTTCCGCTTCCTTATTCCCAAGACCTTCAATCCCAGCGTTAACAGCATATCCTAGCCTTCATTCCATTATACCGGTATCAAGATTCAAGGATCCAAATCTCCTCTCATCCTCCCGCTGCCTAGTGTATTTACCCTACCTTAGTCTACGTACAAGAGTACATAACGCTAGCGGGAAAGGCTTATTTTACACTTCCGTGCCGTCTCTCTCCTCTGCTTTGATCGCACCTACTCGTACCGTATTCAGAAGCGCTCTGGTCGGCTTTGTCTGTATATTATTGGTTTTGGTGGGATTTCGATGCAAGTGGGCAGGGCAGGGCAGGCATAGTCTATAGTTTTGATTAGGAGGCTGTAATGAATGGAGAATATAGTAGGAGGACTGGGTGAGTTATTTTGAATGGTTCGAGGTGGTTGGATAATGTTGAAGGTTTACTAAATGGATTCAAAGCTAGGTTTTAAAAGGGGTGTGAGTCTGGATTAATGCCCTGCTATTTTTATCCGGCATGTATATGTAGGTATGCAATACGTCGTTCATATACGGTGTGTATGGAATGCAACTTACTCGAATCTGCGCATACTTGATATAATACTTAGCTTTTTCGTTCTTCAAGTTCACATATTACAAGATGTTACAACCCATTTATAACTTTGCGTTTTTGCAGTTATTGAGCCCTCTGGCCAGCCTACGGCTTCAGCAAAAGCTTGCCAGTAGTCTTTCGTCCCTCCAAATCAGTATGCGCCCTCGCAATATCCGAGAGCGGATACGTCTCATGAATCCTAACGTTCAGCTTATCCTTGATGATGAAATCAAAGAGCTCAGCACAGTACCCCTCAAACTCCTCTCTCGTAACAATATAGTTAAACAGCGTCGGCCTCATAACCTTGAGATTCTTCGACGACAGCTTCGAAATCGAAAAGGGTGGAACGGCACCAGACTATATGTCGTCAGTTTCAAATCTCATCTCAT